>JARHVA010000452.1:3797500-4065000 GCA_037957365.1 Torreya grandis
CCCTAATTACATAGACAATACTCCAAGGAGGGCTTAAAAAATACGTTATTTTCCCCTATGTTTGGAAAAGTGTGTGCATAAGGGTGAAATATATTATATGATGATGCATGTCATGATCTAATTTGTAACTTTAAAAATATTTCTTATGGGATTATATTTTAATGATTCATATAAATTTAATATTACTATTCCAATACTTGATATTAAAATAGGGTTGAATATGGCATAATAACCTAGATGTGTAGTTGATTGATTTATCTCTAGTAGGTGTTTACTTAAGATTTTATAGATGAGGAATGTGAAGGATGAGACTTTTATTTATACCAAGCCTTTTGAAAATATCTCATCATAAAGTTAAATAAGACAAATAGGCCAAACCATAGGTTTCAAAACATTTCCAATTTGCATAGCTTTTGGAAACTAGACACTAGATAAGAATCTAGACAATACTATCAATGATAGTGTCCCTCCATGGCTAGTAATGTCTAGAAGGCTATAAAATAGGTACATATATAAAATTAATAATGAAGGATGCTTATAAGTTTTTAATATTTTTATGTAGTAAAGGAGACCCAGGTCATCAAAATGACATGTATTAGATTAAGAGATAAGCATTCAGGCACAATAAAATGGTGAATATAAACCTTTTAATAACAGGGAGATCTAAAATTGAAGGTTAGAGCCCTAATTCATATTTTTCAAATGTACAAGACTGAGATGTTATAAATATTTAGTAATAGTATCTAAATCCCCCCTTAATATATTAATGCATAAGGATGAAATTATTAGGTTAAATAAAATAAATGAATACTTGGGTGTGTAAGACACACCTTGCATTTTCTTAAGACCACTTTGAGTGCTTTGTTGATGTATGACATATAACCAAGAAAATGCTAGAGTATAAATAGTTGTATATAATCTAAAATTTGAAATGATTAAAAATAAAGACAAAAAATAATAAGTACACTTATACGTGCATGAAACCATGTTACCTTTTGATGCTTTGACTTAGTAAATATACTTCTATATGAAACATTGGATTTGGAAGAGGTAAAAACCTGAAACTTATAGATTTGAAGAGGGGTATTGTTTCGTATTATTCCCACAATCTAGTGCAAGGATGAGTTGTGGCATGATCATTTAGATCACTATATCTCAATCGCACAACTTAGGTGTGAATATATATAAGTTAGTGAGGGTGAGTGATTAAATCAAATCACCTTATGAATATGGTGAGATTGGATGATTTGATCACTCCCTATAAATCTAGTTATCATTTTAACCTATAAAATGAACCAACTATTGTAGAAGAAAAGGCTTGATAATAATACATCTTGATGTAATCAGTACATCTTAGTGAGTAGAATGATTGGTAGATTTTATATTTTTTGGTGAAATAACATGTCATATGCGCCTATAATATGTCTAAACTTGAGTATACATGTCATAATTTTTTTAAATACATAAAAAACTAGTGTAATGTATAGGATTCAAATGAAAGTGTATATCTGAATCATGAACTAAACTAGAGATTATACAAGTGTGGATGTCATATCTTTATGACATTACCTCAATAAAGTATAGAGATACTGAGTAAGTGTGTAATTGGGGAGGTTATGTTTTTATGACATTTCTCCACTGCAATCTAGAGATACTAGGAAATTGTATAAGTGTGGATGTCATGCCTTTGTGACATGCCACCACTGAAATTGGGAAACTATGAAAATGCATAAGGGTGGAGGTCATGACTTTATGACATATCTCCAATGAAATGTTCCCCATTATGAGGTGAAGGAAATAGAATATGGAAGGTTTCTTACCTCAAAAGGATAAGGTAACTCTATAATTTATGTATGAATCATGTAGCATCTAGGGAAAACATGTCAAAGTAGATATATAAATTTAGATTATAGTATGTGATTATATCAAGTCATAAGATGCATAATATAGATCATGGCAACATCTATAGAGTAACAATACAAGATGAACAAAAAATCAAGCACACACACAAGATAAATCAATTTAATGAAAAATAATGATCCAAGGAGACCTCATACAAGGGGTATGTTTAAATATGACACATTTGAAAGGGATGACACATTTATATGTTCAATCATAGAAATAACATATTTAAATATTCAAACAACATAAAATAAAGAAAGGGCCACCAATCAAGTCACATATTAAAATGTTCCACAAGTAAGATTATAGAAAGCAATGTAAAATACTCAAGAAAGTGACAATGTGAATAAATGAAGTATAAAAACCAATATGAGCATATTATACTAGTCCATCCATATATGTGTTAGAAAAAAATGTTATGTAGTATGGAATATCAAATACACTATGAAAGATTTGAGCATGGACATAATCATGTGTAAGTGTTAGTATATAAGCTCAAACCTGATAATTTATAAATTATCATAAAGGATATGTAAACTATATCACTCATGATCAAAGAAGTAAATTTTACCAATGTATTATATGACATGGTTAGAGAATAGGCCAACCATATATATGTTAATTATTATGTATTTTGTTGTGTATGTATCACAATCAAAGATGCATGAAACACACACACACAACACACACACACACACACACACACACACACACACACACACACACACACGAAATCCTATGTTATATACAAACATAAATAAAATAACATAGATTCTAAGGAGTTAATAAGATATAGAAATGTTGAATATTTGAGTATTTTTTTATTTTCGTTAATGTTTTTGTATTTTCCTAAATATTTGATTTTTGCGGGATTTTTAGAATATTTGAGGTTTTTGGAATATTTTAGAATGTTTTGTTTAATATACATTGAATTGATTAAGCTTTTTAGGATTGGAATGTTTGGAGTGAAAAACGTTCATAGTAGGATCCTCTTTTATCCTTACTTAGTATAATTACCATCACCATTGTATGATATGTGAACTAATCTTCCCTTGTAGGAGAATGAAATACCTTATTGGTTTTGATCAATTTTAAGATCCATTTGGTATAACTAAAATTAACCCAACTTAAAGTTGTGTTGATTTGTATGGGCCATCATGCTTTAATTTGGATGACACATGGTCCATAAGTAATTAGTAATATTATGTATCCCAATAAGTTTTTCCAACTTTTTTTTAGATGTAATTATTTGACCAAGTTTTGAAAAATATCTTTAATTATAAAATGTTTCTTTCCTTTTAGGATCAATATGGTTATGGTGAACATAAGATCCATCCATGAATAATGTAATTGTTAAATCCTTTTGGTGGTGTTGATTTTTTATTGGTTCAATTAGAAGTGGTTATGGAGTATGGTAATGTAGTATTGGTCTCATATTGAGTAAATTTATGAACATTTCATATAAATATTTAGGATCCCACACGTTTGTTCATTATATTCACTTGGTAACTTATCCGCATAATATTTATCATGAAAAAAACATTTGTACTTTATGGGATAAATTTAACTCTTTGTTATATTTGAGTAGGAAGAAATCATAACTATGTACATCCATGTATAGGTAGGTAAATGATTTGTAATGTTTATGTAATGCCCTTTCCTTTAATGGAGGATTAAGTCTTATACTAAATAAGAATTGTATTTCCAAATTGAAAGGTTGATATGCTAAGTCATAAAATGAATTTTTAAATATAATAACATAATCTTGAAGGGATTAATAATCATGTTGTTTAAAGTTTTGTTAATGTTTCAATCTAAAGTTTGGCACATTGTCTAAATTAAATGCTAAGAAAACATCTTCTAATTTATTTAATGTAGTTATGGAATAATTTGGTAAACCATATAACCAATCACGTGCTTCATTTGTAAGGCTCATATGAAATTATTTTAACAATATTTAGTCATCTTGAGCCTAATTTCCAAAATAATGTACATATTTAATTATATGTTTGGAAGGATCTTCATGACGAGAAATGAAAGTAGTGTTGAAATGATCAACTCTTGTGGATAAGGATATTCAAATACACATTTTTAAAGAATTTCATTTTAGATAATGTTATCATGAGTATTAGAATTGTAAGATGACATTTGTACTTTGAGAATTGAAACCTATCTTTAGACCTCTCCTATAGTACTCATCATAAATGTAAGATAAGTAGTAAGAATTGTTGAAGTTTACAAAGATGTAATCATTGGGCATAATTCATCATTTATTTGAAACATAAGAATTATATATATACCATCATTAAGATCATTTTTTAAGCTCTACATCACTTGGAACATTTAAAATTTCTTGTAATTGAACTTCACTTGAAATTTCTATAACTTTTGGAGTTGGTGCATATTTTGGAAATTTTGGATCCTTTGGTAAAGGTATGTCATGTAAAATTTTTGACATACTTGTTAATGGTACCTAATTTGGAAACTTTGGTTATGGTATATCATTAAGAGATTTGAATCTTGGGTAAGTGTGCATTGTTTAGATAGTTTAGAGCCTTTATTAATTGCACATTATTTGGATGTGTGATAACTTTTGGTAATTGTGCATTTGTTGGAAGTTTCAAGGAAGCCATGATACCTTTTTTAATATTGTGAAATGTTTCATAATAAAATGATGGAAAGTTTAAGTTCTTATCATGCACTGTGACTGGCCTATTTATAAATGTAGGAACCTTTAGTAATTTTAATGTTTTGCATGGAGGAATATTTATGTTAATTGATGTTTTCAAATAGCTAATTACATCCTTGTGAGCTTTGAAATAATTTTCATGATTTTATAAAGGAATATTTTACCCATGTTTATCCACATTTATTTTGAGAGGGGGAAAAACATGTTGGCCATGATTTGATGACCTACCCTTTTGGTTATTAATAGTATGGAAATTTGACCCCAAAATTGGCCATCAATAAGTAATGGGAGTGGGATGGTGGTTGTTAAAACATTTAGGAGTATGTTTTTGAATGAAATGAATCAACCATGTCTATTTTTATTCACTTGGAAAAAAATGAATTTTTTTGTCAATATTAATGGATTTATAAATACATACCTCTTATTTCTCATAGCTTAGTCTTGATCTTACAAAAACACCTTTCCTTTTATCTTTGGTAAAATATAGAATGAGATAGCTCAAAAATAAAGTATGAAACACTAGGAATTTGCACAACCCTAGAGCAAAAACTGGTTGAATATGAAGACTCCCATGGGGTTCAACAAATGTTTAACCATAAATTTAGAATATGTATGGATATAGGGTTAATAATATATAAATAGTTAAAGAACAAGGGTGATAAACTAATATATAGTAGAATAGTTAATTTCAAACCCAAATAAATGAATATTCTAAATTATAATACATAGATATGCTAAATATAGAAAATAATTAATTCAAAAGATGTTGAATTGATTAAAATACCAAATGAAAATAATAATTAGTTGCGTTTTACTATTCTTAGGTATATGTATATTAGAAACATGGGTAAAGTATGAATGATAAGTATTTGGGATCGATTGTCAGTTTATAAAAATTAAACTTCTGTGGTCATGGATACTACTATTAGATACATGGACACTACCATTGATTTTAGTGTTTGATTATGATGTATGTGTCCAGTACAGAATGATAATTGGAATTAGATGTGACCAATTTCATTTTTATGTGTTTTATATTTATTTTTTGTTGATGTATTTAGGTTTGGGATATAGGTCATCACTCTTTTCTAATTGATAAAAACCATATGTATTCATCCTTATACTACATTTTATAAAAATGGGCTAATGGGCTCAAGGTGTCAAGATGAACCTAAATACCCCTCTATCAATGGAGGCTACCTACATAGCAAATTCTCCAAGAAGGGCCTTCAAATTATGTAGTTTTACCCTATGTGGGGGAAAGTGTGTGCATAAGGGTGAAATAAAGTATATAATGATGCATATAATGATCTAACTTATAATTTCACAAATATTGCTCATGGGATACACTTTAAATGCTTCAGATCTATAATATGACTATTCCTCTGATTTATCTAAAAATAAGGATTAATAGGGCAACATAGTTTGGTTGTGCAGTTGATTGATTGAGTTTTAGTATATATTTTGTTGGTATTTTATACATGATAAATGAGAAGGGTTAGACTTGTATTTATACCACAGACCTTTTGAAAATACATCACTATAGGGTTCACTAAGACAAATAGGCTGACCCATAGATTTAAAAATATTTACAATTTGGTTGAATTTCAACAACTAGATATTAAATAAAGATCTAGACACTAATATCAATGATTATGTTCTTTTATGGCCATTAGTGTCTATAAGGCTAGAAAATAAGTACATATCTAAAACTAACAATGAAGGACATTTATAAAGTTTTAAGCTTTATGTGTACTACAAGAGACTTGGGCCATAAAAATGATATGGATTAGACCAAGAGATAAATATTTAGGCACAATGAGATGGTGAATGTGAGACTTTTAGTAGCGGCAAGGTCTAGAATCGAAGGGTAGAGTCCTAATTGATATTTTTCAAATTTATAAGACTGAGATGCTATAAATATTTAATATTAGTATTTACAATCATTAGATTAAGATAAATAATATATTATGGTACGTGTGGTGGTTATGATGAGATTTCATCTAGCTCTAGTGGTTTTGAAAAACTCTATGTCACACAATATAATACATGCCTTATTTAAATATTATATTTCTCTTTCAACAACTTGGAAATGCTATTTTTTTAAAAATCACTATAAAAATCATAATCTTTGTTGAACAAAATGACATATATTCATAATGAAGGTACAAGATAATATATAAAATAGGAAATAATAAAAATATATAATTAGAGGAGAAAATAAGATGCCAAATAGATTAAAGTTATCTAAGTAAATATACGAGAAAAAAAGAGATTAAAATAAATAGTTCTATACAAATTATAGTTGAAATTATTATATAATTCTTGCATTTATTCACAACCATAGCTAAATTTACAAAACTTGATTGAGTAAAATTTTGGGTGGTTATTAACCTTTGGGTTATGGTGTAATAGTTAAAATAGATGAATTTGTATCAATGACCTAAATCTAAATCCTAGTGATCAGGCTACCCATATATGGAGACATAAATTTAAATAAATGGTAAAGTGGAGGTATGTACACTAGAACCCCACTTGTATTCAAAATTGGAAGTATACCCACCAATCACATAATTAACATGTATAAAAATATATAATGAATGTTTACGTAATGTGTATGAGACCTAAAATTTTTAAAGTCGACATCCACAACCTATGCTAAATATGTATCTATGCTATACTACATTTTGAAGTACACACAGGTTTTGAACACAAAACATAAATTTAAAAAAATATTAATACAAATAAAATAAAAATTCTCTAGCAATGAAATTGCCTTAAAAATAAAAGTAAATTTTGGATTAGAGCACTGAAACATCTAGAAAATAGTCTTTGACAACCAACAAAAAAATGTAAAAAGGACCTCCACAATGATTTCAAGAAATGATAGGAAATTCAAAATAGATCATGTTACTATGATTATGAAGGAAATTAATATCACTAAAATATAATCACATTTAATAACTTATGAATGAACAATAACATTAAATAAATGAGGAATTCGAGTTGTATAACCATGATCAAATTTGATGTAATCACTAATCATTTCAGTGTGGTAAAACATGCCAGAGTTAAGTTTTTTAAAAAAAAATACTAGTAAAGGAGGAATAATGCTTAGCAAAATATTCATTCATACATACCTCCCATAATTACTTCAAACTGCATATCACAATGTCTAATCCATTTTATATAAATACTTTTAAATCAGAGATAGGAAGCTAACAAAACTAAATCCACACTAGACACTAACAAAAAAAAAAAAAATGTTTTTTTTTCAAAAATGATTTTTTTTTCAAAAATGATTTTTTTTTCAAAAATGATTTTTTTTTCAAAAATGTTTTTTTTCTCAAATTAGTTTGGTCTGAAAATAATTTGAAATAAATCATTAGACATTAGAAGCTAACAAAATAAATCAACTGATTCCAATAAATGATTTCATGAAACTAATGGATGGTGTGTGCAAGTCTAATATAAATGAGGTATTGAACCTAACTAAATAGAATAACACACAAAATCTTAAAATAAAATAACATATCTAATATTTTAAGATCAAGTTTTTTATAAATGATGGCTGCTATCTATACAACTGAGCACTAATCTCTCAAAATCTTTCTTTTTTCTTTTCCATTCTTTCATAGGCTGATGTTGCATTATTTTCTAACATGTACTCTAATTCCTTAACTTGTTCTATCTAATAATTACAAATAGAAATTACATTATATTTATTACTGCTACTACTACATGGGTGAAATATTTTCAAGGATGTATTTAGTAGAAATACATCACCTTTTGGTCATTTCACCTATCTAATTTTATAAAACATTTTTTTTAAAAATTTTATAGGTGGAGTAAGATGATGGATGATAAATTTAAACCCTGTTGAGATTTTAAAATGAAAAAAAATGGAATTAGTTAATGTGGATAAATAAAGATTAAATTTTCCAACACCCCTTAATCTTGAATACCAATATATCATTGAGGTGATGCCTTATCATCCATGATGCCCAAATTGTCTTTAAGATGTTCAAAATTTTATTTTGATAATGGCTTAGTGAAAATATATGCATTGTTGCTCTCACATAAAAAAGTGAAGTTCAATCTCTCCACTCTCAAATACTTCTCCTATGAAGATACCCAATTTCTACGCACTTATTCTATTCATGTAAAACTAGAATATTTGAAAAATTTATTGAAGATAATTTAGCAAAGAAATTGTTGTGCCATACTTATTCTCCTCTTTGAAATCTGACAAAATTATTATTATCCAAATGTCTTGACACATTGTTGGGTATGAGGATATTTACTTTGCTTCAACATTAGAGAGTGGCATCATGGGTTACTTCTTTGAATCCCATGAAATGGATCTTAACCAAATATTGGAAACATATCCATATGTATTCTTGATGTCATTAACATTGTCTCCCCAATCACTATTTGTATAGTCGACTACATTTAAATAATTTTATGTATGATACAAAATTCCATTGCCTTTTATGCCATTGAAGTATCTGAGGATCCTTTTTCCTAGTTTCCATTGTTCTTTAAGATTAATCATAAATGTAGATATCATATAATTAACTGCATACATGATATCAAGTCTTGATTCTATTAAATATGTGAAGCTTCCTATCAAACTCTTGTACGGTGTTGGATCTACATTACTACTACAATCATCTTATTTTACCTTCTAACCTATTGCTACTGGTGTTTTTATAGGTTTGATATTCACCATTATAAATCATTTCAAAATTTAAATTGTATACTTGGCTTGAGATATAAAAATAACACCATCCATATTTTTAACCTCAATGCCAAGAAAATACATCAATAGTCCTAAATTTGTCGTCTCAATCTCTTTATTCATTTCTACTTTGAACTCTTATATGAATAAAATTATATTTATAGTAATAATAAAATCATCTACATATAAGATAATGATTATAATTTCACCTTTATTGCTTACCTTAATGTAGAAAGTTGGTTATTTGTCACTCTTGCTAAATCCATTGCTAAAAAATATGAGTCTATTCATCTATTCCATGCCCTTGGTGCTTTATTGAGCTCATAAAGTTCTTTATTAAATTTATACACCTTATTATCATGACATAAAATCTTATATCCAAGTTGTTGTGCCATGTACACTTCATCTTCTAACATTCAATTTAGGAAGTTTGATTTGAAATTCATCATATGCACCTTCTATTTTATGAAAAATGGGTTCAATAGACAAACACACTAAACTAATAAAATGATTTGAATGCAATATGATAATATTCAGATCTAGGCAATGCAATATAATATTTTAACAATAAAATTTAGTTAAGTATGTGTAGTAAATATATTAATTATTTTACATTTACATAACTAAGGATAAGAGAGAGAATATTTTTTGTTGTTGTTTTATTCTGAACTTTTAATATTTACTAGATCTCTCTTAGTCCTATAATCCATCTCTATGTTTTGTTCATTTAATATTTTGATTATTTTTCTTCCTTGAACACTTTAGATAGATCTAGACGCTTCTGTCGATAATAGTGTCCTTTTATGGAGGTTAGTGTCTCTCCGAAAATACATACTCTTTTTCTAGATCTATCAATTTTGTTTTTTAGATTTTTACCACCTTTTTTTTGGTGTCTTTGAATCTTATGCATAGGTCATCACTCTTTGTCAAATGATAAAACCCTCGCTTCTTCACCCTTGGAGTGACAATGGAATAAATGGTTTCGTGTGCACATGGTTTCAAGTTTACCCAAGGACCCCTCTATTAGTGAGAATTGCTTGCATAGATAATAATCTAAAGAGGGCTTTAGAGTTATGTAGTTATCCCCTATGTGCTAGCTTGTGTGTGCATAAAGATGTAATGTGTGATAAGCAAGTACATATGGTGACATAGCTTATAATGTGGAAAATATGGCTCATTTAATGATCCTTTAGTACTTCAAACCTATAGGTGGGATACACATATGATTGATATCAAAATAAGAATGAATAGGGAAGCTTTTCTCACTTGGATACTTGATTGAATGTTTTGGGTAAATTACCTTGTAAGTTGTTAGGTTTATGATAGATGAAGAATGGATGAGGGTTAATTTTATATATATACTAATCCATTTTAGAAATATTTTATGTTAAATCACTTAGGATAACCCTAGGAATACATTTGATTTATAAATTTTATGACTTTATGGCATTGGACACTTAGTTTGACACAAGACATTAGTGTTGATGTAGGCATTCGACTAGGACATAAGTGTTAAAGAATATAAAAAATAGGTATAGGTATAAAATTTATAAAGGATAATAATAAGTATGTTGATAGAGTTATGAGTAATATGAAAGGTTTGGTAATGATAATAACATAGGATAGAATAAGAGATAGATAATAGGCACAAGAGGTAATGGATGTGAGCCTTTAGACAATATGAAGGTCTAGGTATTAAATGGTAGAACCATGAGAATTTTTTATGCTTAGATTTACAACCTTGAAGAGATGTTTAGTTTTACTCATCCAAGAAACAAAATAGAATCATCTCTCTTATTGTGGGTGACAATTTCATTGAGATGAATCTCTAGATTAAGGGATAGCTCCCCTTGATGCACCTTTAAAGCTCTTTTAAATCTATCAATTATATATGAAAATGGTTAAGAATAACAACCAACAAAATAAAATAGTGATGCACCAATATGTATTATCCTCTTATTTGACTGAAAATCCACTACTTAAATATAAACAAAGAGGCTTCACACAAAAAGATGCATTAGTATTTTACAAGTTAGATTCAGGAATGCATTTGACACTTAGGAAGGTGATGAATGATTCCACAAAGGGAATAAACATATACCACTTTTAATACTCTTATACACTTAGTAAACAATACTAATAGAGACCTGAAATAACATTCCTTTTGTACATTGGTAAGTGACCATGGATTGACATGCTATAAAAGTAACTTTTCACTAGTCATTATCAATAAGATTCAAACGTATACTCAATAGTACAAAGTGTGAATGGAAAAATCACTTGTATATTTATTTAAGAGTTTTGTAAGTAAAAATCTGGCCAAAGTTTCACCATAACTAGTTGGAGGCTGCAAAATGAGCCAAGAGAATGCATATATATAGCCTTCTAGAGAGAGGTCAAGCTAAGGGAGTTCAAGGGTCCCTTGGACATGTGTCACCCAGAGAAAATAAATAGTTACATTACATTTGTAAGATTCTTTTCCCATGATTACATCAATGAAATCAAGATATTCCAAATTGCATTTTGCTATAGATGAGTCCATCTGTTGGAATTTTGTTTTGATGTTAGCTGCTCTTTACTAGATCATCAAGCTATGTAATGGTGCAATAAATTGAACCATCAACATGACTATTTATGCCTACTATGCACTAGATGCTCATGATCTTGCCATTTTTCACCTTTATCTTTGCCTTTTGGTTCTAATTGAGCTTTTCTTTTAAACTCTAATGACTAGTTCTTGTAGTCTAAAATTGATGTTTTACGGGCCATCACTCCTTTTATTTCTTTGAACTTCTTATCCCGGCACTTTCCCAAAAAAAATTGTTTGAGTATTTTGTCTTTTTTGTTCTTTCCCTTCATCTTTTTGATTGGTCCTTCATACCTTAAATAATTTCCATGGATAAAATGTCTAAAGGAAATGGACTTTGGTACCTTTTAATTTTTTTTGAAATAATTCCTTTAGACTTTCTTTTAGCTTCTTGCAAGTGACCCTTCTAAAGAGTTGAAAGTGTCCACTTAGCTTGAAAATTTTCTTCAAAAAAGTTGTCACCTACCCTTTGGAAAAGTTGAAGTGCCATTTGAGAAATTTGCAAGTGACTATTTGAAAATTGAAGATGCCCTTTTATTTTGAGTTGCCCTTCAAAAAAACTGTTATGGACCTTATAAAAAGTTGTTTTGGATAAAATATCCTAAACAATTCTTTCCTTTAGATTTTTTAAAAATATCCCTTTGAAAAGACAAGTGTCCTTCAAAAGAAATGCAAGTGTCCACTTTCTAAAGAAAATGCCCTTTGAGAAAGTTGCAAATGTACCCTTCGAAAATATTACAAATTATCTTGCATAAAAATGAAAGTACCCTTCAGATAATTTGTAAAGTACCTTTCAGGAAAGTGAAGTGGACCATTTCTTACTAGAAATACCATTCAATAAAATTGAACATACCCTTCAAAAAATCTACCTCAAGCAATCTTTCTGAAAGAATTTCACCAATTGGAACCCAAAAGAAATGAACTTAATGAAAAAATCCTTAGACAAAAAGTTTGAAAGAATTTGAAAAAGGATTAGAACAAAAAACCAAAAGAATTCATTACAAAGGACTTATTGAAAATACTAAAGAAAAAAGATTTCAAAAAGAAAACACTTGGGTTTTTTATATGTAAAAGACTTCAACGTTATATAAGAACACTTCTTCTGAATGAAACCTACATACTATACTTGGGCAAAGGTATAGAGTAAATCATTTTTTAATAAAAAGGGGTGTTTAGTTTTGGCCTAAGGGATAAAATTTGGTTAATAAATTGGTGACTCGTAGGGGTAGTATGCCTGCTATACTGACCAGACTAGTAGCCTTATCCAACTCAGGGCTAATTGAGTCAATGGATTCTTAAAGATTACTAACTAAGATTATGCCAAAATAAAACACAAGGAAACACACCACACAACAACAACAAGACCAAGTAAAGACAACACAAAACAAGACCAATACAAACCCACACATGTGTATAAGCACTTAGGAAACAAAGGAAAAATAGAAAACTATGTACAAAAAAAAAAAGAACTTTAGTAAAAATTCTTTAGATATATCTCATTGACTGGGATATGCAGCTCCTCTCCATCCAATTTTGAGAGTTGGAAAGCATTGTGTTGTTTTCAATTTGTGATGACATATGGACCACTCCATACAGCATTAAAATTTGTGTGATTTTTAGGTTTGGCCTTATCTTCATCCCATTTTAGGATCCTTCTCTAAAAGTACTTGGCATGGACTTCTTGTCAAAATACTTTTTTGTTTTATCTTGGTGATTTATCATGGTCTGCATAGATTTATCTCTTGTCTCCTCCATCTCTATCAACTCACATAATCTGACTCCCATTCTCTCATTCTCTATCAATTATAGTTTATATGTGAGGTATAAATCTGGTAACTCAAGTGAGATGGGAAGCTTATCCTCCCTTCCATACACAATTGTGTATGTTGAGTTCCCAATTGCTCTCTTTAGAGTGATCCTATCAATCCAAAGTGCTACTTTCAACTTGGTGTGCTAATTCCCTTTATTTTCCTCCATAGTTATCTTTATGATCTTGATCAAATTCTTATTTGTGGACTCAAATAGTCCATTTCCATAGGGATAGTAGTTGTATAAGGTGCTAAGATAGATTCCATGATTCAAATCCCATTCACTTATCCTTGTTCCTAAGAAGGTTAGTCTATTATCTAAAATGATTATTGAAGGAACTCCAAATCTAGTTACTATACCTTCATAAAAGTCTAGGGTTTTCATTTGCCTCCTTAAGAGCTATAGCTTCCACCCATCTTGTAAAATAAGTTGTGGCTATCAACACCCACTTATGACTATCACTAGAAGGAGGATTAATCAGACCTATGAAATCCTAACCCCATTGCATAACGGGTTGGTCAACCTAGATTGGGTGAAGAGGCAAGGTAGCTAGATTTTCTTTGCCATAAAAAAGATCACACTTTTGGCATTTCCTTACCCAAGCATGGGTGTCTCTAAACAATTTAGGCCAAAAGTATCTAGCTTTCATAACCTTAGTACTTGTAGTTCTTGGAGCAAAATAGCCACCAACTGGCGCATCATGGAACTCATAAAATACTTTGTCAATATGATCTAAATCAATGCATCTAAATTCATAGTTGAAAATTCCTTTCTAAAAATTACTCCATCAATAAGTACATAAGGAATGGATTTCAGCCTAAAATACCTTCTAGCTCTGTCAAGACCTTGTGGACACTGACTAATTTGAAGGAAATGAATCATGTCTTGTGTCCATCTCCTTGTGGATAAAGGTATAGCTACTTTAGGATCATCATGAAGTGCCCAAAAACCTCCCTTTGATCTTTCAAATCTAAAGAAAGATGCTCACACAGTCCTTTTCCTTTCACTAACTTGGTTTCTTTGATCTCCACATCATATTCGATGACTTTGGTGATCCAACCTACCCTTTTCTCATTCAAATATCTACTCAACATAAATTATTTTACACTAAGATGAGGCATAAAAATATGAATCTTGTTTCTAGACAACATATGCCTAAGCTTTTTAAAACTCTTTATAGCTGAAGGCACTTGTTTCTCGACATATGTGTACCTTATCTCATAGCCTTGCAAAGCTTAATTTAAAAATGTAATAGGTTGTTCCAAAGTTTCATCATTATCTTGAGTAAGCATGGAATATTTTTCCTCTTCATTCCCAGAATTATATAAGTTGAAGTCCTTGGAGAAGTTAGGACTTGCAAGAGTAAGGGCTTGGGAAATGGCTTGTTTAATCTCTTCAAAACTTTCTTTTCTCCTTCCTATCCAATTGAATGTCTCATCATTACTTAGCATAGATTTCAATGGCATGACCATGTTATAAAAATAAGGAATGAACATCCTAATTAAATTTATCTTACCAAAGAAGCTTTGTAAACCCCTCTTATGTTTAGGTAAAGATAATGCCAAGATGGCACTTACCCTTTTTGGATCAATGGATAGACTTTATTGGAAATAGTGTGCCCTAAGAGTTTTCCTTCATGAACATAAAAAACACACTTATTTGGGTTTAGAGAGACCTCAAATTATCTACACCTCTCAAAAATCTACCTTAGGTACTTCAAATGATTGTTTGCATCCTTGGAGAAAAATATCACATCATCAAGATAAACCAATACAATGTCATTGATTAGTCCTTGGAAAGCCATATCCATTACACATTTAAAAGTAGCTCAAGAATTTGAAAATATAAATGGAATATTCCTATAGGCAGATGTGTCCCATTTGGTGGTGATTTTCATCATGTATTGGTCACTTTATTTCACCAAAATATGATTATAGCTAGAATAACCATCTAAGAGAGAAAACCTCTGACTACTTGAAACCACTTGAAAATTTGCTACATAGAAGGGAGTGAATAATTATCATTTAAAGACACTCTATCCAAGTCCCTAAATTCTACACACAACTTGATCTCTCCATTTTTCTTCTTAACAGGGACTAAATTGGCCAACCAGGAAGAATGCTTGATAGGAAAAATGATGATGGATTCAATCAACTTAGTGAGCTCTTTATTCATGAGTGGTTTAATATTGGGATTTATTGGCCTCTATCTTTTCTTTATGGGTTTGGAATTTTCATCTAACTCTATGGTATGTTGAGCCAATCTTGGATCAAAACCCTTCAAATTGGTATACTCTCATGCAAAAATCTCACTAAACTCCTTGCATAGTTCAATGAAATCATGCCTCTCTTGACTAGTGCATACCTTCTAAATTAAAAGTAGCTTATATTAAAGATTTATACCATTTCATAGTTATATTTCTTGGTTGGCATGCTTACCTTCTCCTTTTTGAGCTAGTCATGTTCATTGAATATGCTTTTAAGAGTCACTAGGCCTTTAGGAAGCTTGTTGGACTTCAATTATATAATTTGACCTCCATATTTTTTTATATAGCTTTGACTGATTCTTGGAAGAAAACTCAACCTCTTCTTTTATAAAAAATTTATATTCTAGTCACTATCAAAGACCTACCAATTGGTGACAATATCTGGTATGGATGGTTTCACAATCACCTTTATATTGGGTTGGTTTTTGTTTTTTCTTATTCCTTTTGGAACATAAAATTGAGCACCAATAGATGCCAACCTATCATCATGATTATTATCTTCCCTTGAAATATAATTAATATTGAATTCCATGAAGTCTTCTACAAGGTCCAAAACTCTATTCTTGTAAGACTTGAGTAGGGAGGTCTTGGTCAAATTATGCCCTCTAACTTGATTGACAACAAGTTCGTTATCACTGAACACTTACAAATCTTTGACACCTCTTTTCCTAGCCCAATCTAGGATATGAATGAGGGATTCATATTTGGATAAATTAAAAGTACAATAGAACTAAAATTTGAAAGTTAAAAAATACCTTTCCTTTGAAGGTGAAACCAACATTCCTCCACCACTAGCCCCAATCTTACTTCTAGACCCATCAAAGAAAAGCTTCCTCAAGCCATTCACATCTTCATTTGCCTTCATAAAATTTTAAATGAAAGAATCCTTCTCATGCATATAATATACTCCAAGACCATATTCCTTAATAAACTTTTAAGGATCATGTTCATAGTTTTTATCTCCCCACTCATCTAGGAATAAATCATAAACTCTTTCAAGGGAAAATAAAGGGGATTGATCAATGTGAAACTCCTCTTCATAAATGATATAATAGTTTAAATTTGATACCTTAAGATAATATGGTTCCAAGTGATCTATATGAATAGTTTCTATCTCAATCTTTACTTTAGTACCATTTTTGCTTCTAAACACCATGTAGGACCAATTAGTTGCTAAGTATCCACATATCTTCGATGTAAAGTCTCTTGATAAGAAAAAAGTAAAATAGGGAGGTAAATATGATACCACCACATCATGAGGAATTGAAAAGATAATAAAATAATGAAGGATCAAGTTCAAATCTTTCACAACCCCCAAAGTCTTGGCTAGTGATCCATCTAATTGCAAAATGCCTTTAGTCATTGGCTCGTATTTGATGCCTAACTTATCTGCTATACATTTGGGCATAACTGATGCAATTGCTCCACTATTTATGATGTAATTATGAACCAAAACGTCACCAATAATTAAATATAGGTATAAAAGAGGAGTATTCTCATCTTTCTTTGCCTAACCATCTATAGATTGAGTTTCATTGACCAAAACCACATTGTCACTTCTAGATGGGCCAGCTTGTGTACCTAGTCCATGCAATTACTTTTAGAGTATATATTTCTACCCTGGTAATGATATGGAATCCAATAATGAGATTTTCATATGAATATTCTTCATTTGGTCCATAACATTAACAGAAGGATTACTTACCTTGGGGTTCTCTTTATGAACATTAACACCTTGTGATGTAGCTTATGGAGGCAGGGTTGTAGTAGTTGTCTTAAAATTTTGAATCATCTAATATTCTTGTGATTTAAGAGATGAATTAGGCCCCACTCCCATATAATCTGATGTAGGAGTCAAAATATTTCCTTGATTGGTTCTTTAAACTTCATCAATGACCCTTTTCTTTGATCTAGTGTTGGTAGCCATACTAACATTTTAATTACTTGTATTCCCTAGGTAATTAATGACACAAATCTCACCCTTAAAATGTCTCACGAGAGTGGAATTAGACTAAACCTATATACTCACCATCCTAAATTGTGTTGGCATCTTAAAATTTGAAAATTGATATGTATGATCACCTTGTGTAGTCATGCCTTGATTTTGCATCTCATTGGCATAAGCAACCTATTCTTGACCTTGATCAAAAGATGCGTAGTTGGCATGTTCTTGGACCAAATTGTTTTGATTAGGTATAAGGGATTTGGGGAATGAGGGAGAATTAGGATTATAAATTTTATAAGGCTTGACATGGGTGAGTTGGCCTTGTCCCTGATTATTACCCTGAAAAGGAGGTTTGTTTGTTTGTCTAAATTGGTTGTAGACTGATAAGGCCTATAGCTTTGTGCTTGTTACCTTTTGATATCAACCAATTCATTAGTAAAACTTTGAAGTAGATCTTTAATTCATGCATTTCATTTGTAGGGGCAATGATAGATTTTTATTAACCAGGCAAAGGAGCTAAAGTGGGCAACACACTTTCACTAGGAGAATGAAGATTAGGGAATAGTAGCATTACAGGTATATGAGATATCTTTCCTACTTGGAAAATACAATTCTCACCATTTATGTCTATTTCATATGTATTATTTAATGTGTTTTCACCCATATATTCAACCTTTTTGGCAATGTCACTATTCAATTCTATTAAGTAGTACAAAAATGCATAGTTTGTTATTAGCCTAGAGTTTTACAAGTACACATCTAGCTAGAGTTTCACCATAACTAGTGGAAGCTATAAAATGAGCCACGAGAATGCATATATATAACCTTTTAGAGAGATATCAAGCCAAGGGAGTTCAAGGGTCACTTGGACATGTGTTACCCTGAGAAAATAAATCGTTACGTTACATTCTATAAGATGCTTTTCCTAAGGTTACATCAATGAAATCAAGATATTCTAAACTACATTTTTCTACAGATGAGTCCATCTCTTAGAATTATATTTCAATGTTAGCTAATATTTACTAGCTCATCATGTTGTGTAATGGTGTAAAAACTTGAACCACCGATATGCCTATTTATGCATACTATGCATTAGATGCTCAAGATCTTACCATTTTTTACCTTTATCTTTGCCTTATAGTTCCAATTAAGCCATTATTTTAAACTCCAATGGCTAGTTCTTGTAGTCTAAAATTTATGTTTTGCGGGCTATAACTCCTTTTATTTATTTAGACTTCTTATCTTAGCACTTTTTTAAAAGAATTTGTTTGGGTATTTTATCTCTTTTATTCTTTTCCTTCAGAGTTTTTCTTCATCCTTCATGCCTTAAATAATTTTTGCAGACAAATTTTTTGAAGGAAATGGACTTTGGCACCTTTCAAAGTTTTTGAAAAGAATTCTTCAGACAATTTCTCTAAAATAATTCCTTTGGACTTTTTATTTGGCCCTTTTTGATTCTTTGAAATGACCCTTTGGCTTCTTGCAAGTGACCCTTTGAAAGAGTTGAAAGTGTCCACTTAGCCTAAAAAAGTCCTTAAAAAATTTTGTCACCTACCCTTCAAAAAAGTTGAAGTGCCTTTCAAAATAGTTGTAAGTGACCATTCAGAATATTGAAGATGCCCTTTTCTTTTGAGTTGCCCTTTGAAATAACTATTATGGACCTTCAGAAAATTTGTTTTAGATAAAATGTCTGAAACAATTCTTTCCTTCAATTTTTTTGAAAAGATCCCTTTGAAAAGATAGGTTTCCTTTGGAATAAATGCAAGTTTCCACTTTCCAAAGAAAATTCCCTTTGATAAAGTTGCAAATGTACCCTTCAAAAATATTGCAAAGTATCCTTCATAAAAATGAAAGTACCCTTCGGAGAATTTTCAAAGTACCTCTCAAGAAAGTGAAGTGGACCATTTCTTTCTAGAAATACCCTTTAGGAAAGTTGAACATACCCTTAAAAAAAACTTAACTCGAGCAATTTTTATGAAATAATTTTGCCAAATGAAAGCTCGAAAGAAATACACTCAAGGAAAAAAGCCTCATATAAAAAGTCTAAAAGAATTTGACAAAGGCTTAGAACAAAAACCCAAAAGAATTCATTGCAAAGGAATTATCCAAAAGACTAAAGAATAAAGATTTCAAAAGGAAAACACTTGGGTTTTTTATATGTAAAATACTTTAGCTTTGTATAAGAACATTTCTTCTGAATGAAACCTACATACTAGACTTGGGCAAAGGTATAGACTCAGACTTTTAAAAAAAAAATGGGTGTCCGATTTTGGCTTGAAGGGCCAAAATTTGGTCAATAATATTTACTTGAAAAATATATAATACTGATGTGATATATAATTTATATTTAGTGTCTATATTTCCCCCTTAATCTACTAATGATATTTCTAGTTTAAAGGAAAAGGAATGAATGCCTAGGTGTGTATAACACACCTTGTCTTTATGTGATTCCAAATAGACTGCTTTATTAGTCACTAACCAATAAATAAGAGTAGGTTATAATATGTAATTATTGTATATAATATAAAATTAAAATAATTTAAAATACTTTAAATTAAAGATAACAAGGTTAGGAGTACACATGTGTATTGCTACAACCATCTTGCCTTTTAAAAATTTGATTTGAAGTGATGCTTTATTGTGAAGCCTTTAAGTTGATATTAGGACATATGTAAGACCTAAAAGTGAAAATATATATAAATATTAGAGGGAAAATTGACCCCAAAATTATATAAAAGGTGAGTTTTCACTTGACAGTTGACAGTAGCTCAACCGTGCAACCCAATCATACTTATAATCTAGTAAGTGTGAGTGATCCAAGTCAACTCACGCTATAAATCTAGTGTGGGTGGATCATAAGATCACTCCATATTATAAAATTAGTAAGATTGAGTGATGTAATTATCAAAATTTTAACAAAATTGAACCACCTACTATAGTATAATGGATCAAGAACAATCTTTAAAAGTCCATCCTGGTGCATGTTGAAGTCCATAGAAGTATTTGAAATTAGAAAGATGATTTGATTTTTCAAAATAAGGTGTTATTTTTCATGGTATATGCACCTCATATATGTCTCAAGATGAAACACGGGTATAATAATGGTACCAATCTATAGAATACTATCACAAATGTGCATCTAAATCATATAACTATGAAATTTGGCCAATTTGAAAACTATGTAAATATGGAAGCCATGTTCCCATGACATGCCCACACTGAATTTGGAGATTTTGAGAATTGGTGTAATTATGAAGAACATGTTTCCATAACATACCTCCATTGTAATATGAAAATTTTGAGTATTGAATAAGTGTGGAAGTCATGCTTTTTTGGCATGCCCTTATTGAAATCTGAAACTTTGAAGGTGTGAAAGCCATGCATCTATAACATGACCTAACTTATATGCCCTACTTTTGAGGTAAGAAAAAGTAGATAAAGGTAGTTACCTTACCTCAAAAGTATAAGATAATTATATAATATATGTAAGGATCATTTAACATATAGGAGTAGCATGTATCGATAGATATAATAATGAGGTACATAGTATGTGACCACATCATGTCCTAAGATACATGATGTGATTCATAGAAATGTCTAGATAATAATAATACAAGCTAAAAAGATAATCAAGCACACACATAATCACTCAAAGATAAATCAAAATATAATGGTCCACGGATACGTCAATCAAGTGGCATGTTCAAATGTCTCAAAATCAAATGGACATGACTTAGTCAAATGCCATCAAAGCATAGAAATATGTGAAAATGTCCACATATAGAAAATACACATATGAAAATGTCACAATAGTAAAATTAAGGCACATGGGCAATAATCAATAGAGCATATTGAAATTCTCAAACAAATAATACAAAAAAGACATTCAAAGAAGTGCGTGATTGGAAAGCATGGAACATAATCAACCAACATTAACATATCATACTAGTCCTTGAATATATGTGTTGATAAAAAATGTTAAGTACATAGCATATAAATTACACTAAAAAAGATATAAACATGGATAAAGGCATGTGTAAGTGTATAATATCAAATATGATAATGGAAAATGATCATTAAATGGTATAACCAATCCATTAAAGTGTATAGATATGAGCCTAGTTATGATTTTATCATATTCAAAATATGAGTGAAATACATGTGTATATAGAAATAGATGATATGTTATCTACCAACATGGAACTAATAACATATGTAGATACTAGATACTTTTAGATTTTTAAAATTCTTATTTTTTGGTATTTTTTAAGAATATTGGAAAAGAAAAGACTAGCATATGATCTCAAAAAAATTGTGCTCACAGTCATCTCCTCACTATAAACTTGGTGCAATAAACTGGTTATACTACCAAGGGGCATGTATAGGTGTAATATGTAGCACTGTAGGATATGTAAAAAGCTACATATGTTTAATAGGATTCTATGGTCATGATTAAATAATAAAAGGAATGAGGATTCATTGAACCCATCATTTAGTGCTTTGTGGTATCATTAGAATAGCAAACATAGGAACATGTTTTGTTTTGCTAGCTAACTATGTTATGTAGGTGTGGATACAAATTCTATGGAATCCATTGTGTGTGTCGATTGCAATGAGCCAATCACCATATGACATGAAGTCTATTTGTAAATAATAAATCTAAACTATAATGATCATTTGGTATTGAAAATTTTGGTTTTGTTTCTATCACTATAACTACTATATCTATATACGTATCACATGTATTGGTTAAAATATCACATATACCCATTTTATTTGTATCTATACATGTCAGTTTTGATACCCAAATATGTTATTTGAATTTTAAAGTAATATTTGTTGAATGTATGTCCTTTCATTCTCCACATGTCCTTCTATCAATAATCTAATCAACCAATGGTTCCTTGGTAGGATCAATGTCACAAAGATCAATCCTAATAGAGGGTACACTAGGAGGACTTATACTAGTGTTCATCTTCTGTAAAGGTTGATAGACCATGTGTTCCTTAAAATGAGTAACATGGGATGCCTTGACCTTATTATAATAAGTAGGGTAAATAATTTTATATGTATATTTTTAAAATTCAATATTTTCCTGATCTAGAAACTATGTAGCTTTTGTTCAATACCATAAAAATCATTATCTCAGTTCTTATTTATACCATGGTTAGTGCAAAAGTGTTATCCTTTTACCTTTTCAATATCATGTGGTGGATAATGAGAATTATGAGGAATTTTCATCATCCATTTATACAATAGTGTACACAATATATCAAGTGGTCTATCTGAGTACCAATTAAACTAAAATGGCTACCTTTTTGTAAAGGCATATGGTTTAACTGTAAGAGGTAATTTGTAAGTATGTTCCTTTCCTTTATTCAATACTTAAATATTGGTTGTTATTTGTTATGCACTGGAGTTTATAAATAAATTATAAGAATTAGTTCATGATCCTTTTTATTTTTATTTCTTTCTTTAAAAGTATTATTTGTACCATGCTTGCATTTAGGTGGGTACATAGGTAATTCAGTTTTAGTATTTATTAAAAAACATGCATATTTATGCACATCCCTAGATAATGTTTTGAATAAAGAAAAGAGACTGAGCAATTATATTTATCTAAATGGATAAATAATACCCATATTGAAAATAAAATTGCACTTCCAAATCTGAGGGGTTATATTTTAAGGAGTACAAGATATGCTTAAATATAATAGCATAGTCCTGGAGGGATTCATCCTCATTTGAGTTAAGGGCTGAAAATATTACAATAGTAGTTCGTGTACTACATACGTATGAAAATTAGATAATAATACATCCTCAAATTTTTTAAAGTTTGATAACTAACCATTTGGGAGTGTATATAACCAATCAAGAGTCTCTTGAGCTATATTTATATGGAAAGCTTTTAGTAACAATCATCCATCTTTAGCCTAATGTTCAAAGGAGTGTATATATTGTCTCAAATAATTTTTGGGATCTCTTTTTCCCTAAATTTAAGAGAACATAGGCATGGTAAAGGTGGAAGGATATAGATAATTAAAAAATACAACACTAGTATGGGGTCAGTCCTTTGAGATATTATCATTAAAATTGGCCTCATAGGAGGAAACTTGAAACATAGGAATACTCATTTGTTGTTAAATCTATCCCATGGTAGTCATTAGAGATATCATATACCTACGAGGTGTTGGTAAAGAGGTTGAATAATTACTTAGAGGTTTTAATTTTCTATCCATATGGAACACAGGAATAAAAGATCCTTAAAAACTATTAGAATGAACTCTAGGAATACTAATTGAAATAAATGCACTGATTCAAGATGCAATGTAAGACACATATTATTCAAGATAATACATAAAAAACACATTCAAATGCAAGAATGAAATCAATGAGAAATAGTTATTTCAAGACATAAATGCTCCAATGATCCACATAATATATTGCATTATAAATATGAAGGGAGAGAGGTGCATATATAGGTTGGAGAGAGAAAAATACCATAAATTCTAGTGAATGTGGGATTAATATTTCCATGTAACCGAAATGACCATTAGATCCCTAAACAAGCTAATCCAACCATGTAGGAAAAACCTAGTTGATAAAGCCCTACACCAACAACCCCCATAAGTGAAGGTTAGGTGGGTGATGATACATAAATTAAGTCTCAATAAAAAATCTTGATGAAGTACCCATGTACAAATAAATATCTCATAAAGTATATAAAAGGAGAAAACCCATAGGAAAAACTCCTGCCCTGTGCCACCCCCCCCCCCAAAAAAAAAAAGAAAAAAAGAAAAAAAAGAAAAAAAAAAAAAGAGAGACATAAAAGAAGTGAAGAGGCTAGAAGGCCCCCTTGAAGATGATGAAGTTTCCAAAGTGGATCACACCCAAAGAAGAGATCATAGATGGATGAGCTTATTCTTAGGGATGGGTTTAGTGAAGATATTAGAAACCTACTCTAAAGACTTGCAAAATACTAAGTCAATGATTTGCTCATAAACCATCTCTTGAATGTAGTGCATGTGAATCTTGATGTGTTTGGTCCTTTGATGAAGGACCAAAATCATGCTAATCTGAATGGTAGTCTAGTTATCATAAAATATGACTGTAGGTCTCTTAATCTAGATATCAAAATAAAAAATAATCCCCTAAATCCAAATAGCCTTATTATATGTGTTAATAACTCCCTTGTACTCTTCCTCTATGGAATATAGAAAAATAGCATTATACTTCTTGCTTGACCAATTGATGGGGTTAAAACCTAATGAAAAAATATAACCTAAGGTGGACTTATGACTCTAAGTATCACCAGCCCATTCTATGTATTTGTATCTAACTAAGTCAAAATCTAAACCAACACTATAGTGTATCTCATACCTATGTGAACCTTGAATGTAGTGCAAGATCCTCTTAGCTTCTTTCCAGTGAAACTCATGGGGTCCCTACATGAATCTAAAAATACTACCAATAGCATAAGATATGTTAGGTCTGGTATGAGTCAAATAAATAAAGCTACCAATAAGTTATTTATACAAGGTAGAATTAATCAATGCAGTGGAATAATCTTCCTCAAGTTTAACTCCTGATAGTAATGGAGTTAGATATGGCTTATAGTCATCCATATGAAATAGCTAAATCTATCTAAGTGATATCAATGATAAGGAATTAGTATAGTAGGCCCAAGTGAGTCATGGTGAATCTATCCTAAAGAGTTTTCTTCACTAGTGATATAGTCGAAGAAAAACTCCTTGTGATCAAAAGGTCATCAGCATACAAAACTAGTATCAACAAAGAATTATATTGCCACAAGAATTAAATATTAGGGTCTATGTGGCATCTAGTGAAACCTAAAGTAAGAAGGAAGGAATCTATTTTGGCATATCAGGTCCGAGGGGCCTATTTAAGGCCATAAATAGATTTCCTAAGTCTACACATAAAAGAAGAATCTAGAACAAAACTAGGTGGATACTCCATATAGATCTCCTCCTCAAGGTCTCCATAAAGAAATGTACTCTTCATGTCTATATGATGTGTAGTTCATCCATGTTTTACAACTATAACAAGTCTGAGTTTGATTGAAGTCATCTTGGCTATGGGTGTAAAGGTCTCTCAGTAGTCAATGCTAGCTACTTTTGAAAATATTTTGGCTACCCTAGCCTTTTACATGTTAATAGACCTATCTTTAGCATACTTGGTCTGATATATTTAGTGACATCAAACCATATTCCTTTCCTTAGGAAGAGAAGTCAAATCCCTAGTGTGATTGTTAATCGAGGAATCATATTCCTCATCCATGGCTCTATCTCACTTAGGTATGTGTGAAGCCTCTTTGAAAGTCTACAGATCTATCACAAAATCAAAAATTTCATGTGGTCCAATTTGAAAACATATCCAATTATGTATATCATCATCTATATCCCCTACCCAAGTACCTGCACTCTCAATTATCTACCTAGCCTAAAAAGGGCCTGAAATAGGTGAGTTAGGTGTCAGATCCTCATCCTCTAATGCATTCCTAGAAGTAGATGAGGATGACTCTCCATCTCTATTCTCATTGTTAGAATTGGAAGGATAAGAAGAAGTGGCCTCTACCTTGGGAACCTATTGTGAATGATCTAAATCCTCAAATTGCTCATCCAAACTGAGTGAACCTGATGTAGAGGGAGAAGTATCAAGTAAAGAGTCAACGATACTCTCCTAAAACATAAAACTCCATTAGATGAATAATTAATGAGTCATAAGATGAAAAATTATATAACCCTTAAACCCATCTAGATACCCAAAAAATATGCAAGGCTTGGATTGAACCTCCATAGCCTTACATTTTCTTTTTGGGAATGTGCACCATTGTTGATGATTTGAAGACCCTAAAATGCTTAACCTCCAATTTCCTATTATGATAAGCTTCATAAGGAGTGATGACCTTTAAATCTTTTTGAGGAACCAGATCTAAATGTAACATGCATAATTGATGGCTTCTACCCAAAACTATGGAGCCAATAATCTAGATTGAATCATACAATTGGACATCTCCTTCAAGGATTGATTACTAAATTCTGATACACCATTGTGTTGAGGAGTTTATGACACTATCCATTGAATATCAATCCCCTTGATGGTACAAAAATATCATATATATGGTTGATGTACTCCCCCTATGGTCAAGTTTGTTAGGGCTCATAGTAGTTAACTCAATCTCAAGCTCATAACCCCTCATGGTGTTGATTTTCCCAAACAATTTTTCTAGGGTGTCCCATACTTCTTTGGGAGATTTGGTTGACTCTATGTGAAATAGGAGTTCTAATGGCATTGAAAGACATACTATCCTAAAAGCTTCATCACATTTATTTAACCATTTTATATTTTTTGCATCCACTGTGGGCTTAACTTCTACCCCTATAGTTATGTGAAAGAACCCTTTACTTCTAAGAACCATTGAAATTTTAATTTTCTATCCCTGATAGTTGAAGGGTGTGAGTGCATTAGCAATGCAAAGATCCATTCTAAAATTAATATCAATATGGTTATTATTTTTGAACAAATAAAATGTGCATAAAATGAGAGAATTGAAGAATATAATCACAACCATAATACAACCACCTCGAAACCATGTCAGGTACCCTCCCCCCCCTAAATTTTGGCACTTTATAAAGTAGTGTGTTTTATAAGGAAACTTATCCTAATGCGTGGAAAATGAAAAAATAAATTTTTTTCTTCAAAATATGGTACTCAATTTCAAGTTACCATTTTCAAGATATTAACAATCCAATTTCTCATCAAAAGACCCATCGACTAAAAACATGCACTTGAAACTTAAAAAAGAAACCCTTGGGTGAGGTAAAATATGCATTTAAACCATTCATTGGAAACATAATTTTGTCATGGACTTAAAAAAATCAATGAAAGTGAAAAAAAGTCTTTTTAGTTACCTGGGATGTGTGTAGGAAAGTTTGACTTCCTCTTTTACCAAAAAGATATAGTTTAAAACAAAAAATAATTAAGTTTCAGTTGATTAAAGAGGAGAATATTATTTGATTTTGCTCTAGATATTTAAACAAGAACATCAACATAAAGAAGAATAGATCTTATGCAGATCCAATAGTAGAATAGAGATCTTAAAATGAATAATTGAGTGAAGGTTTATAAAAACCTGAAAAATCAAAGTATAATGTAGATATTTCTATGGCACCACATAAATAGAATAATCCCTCCATCAATACATGTAAGATCCCTTAGATGATACCAAGATCAGCTAGCAAATCTATCCAATGTAGCAATAACAAGCTATATAGGTCTACAAATAAAATATTGATGCAAAGGTGAAAGAATGACACCTTTTTACTATTTTCAATGCAAAAATAATATATAATACAATGAAAAAATGACATGCAGATCCAACACAAGCCTCTTTCTCTAATGCATTCTTTAGTTGATGAAGTCACAACTAATAATGGAAATATACCATGCTCAGTTAGCACCACTCTCCATACACCATGCTCAATTGGCACCACTCTCCATGTAATCTAGATCTACAAAATAATAGAATAAAGTCCAAAACCCATCCAAACATAAAACTCCTCAAATCTTATTAGATTTGCAAAAAAAATAACCCAACCCTTTATCACAAATTTGATCAAAAAAGGATCGAACGCAAATTAGTTTAAAAAAAAATGAAACACCTCGCTGTAGTAAGGATACCTCCTTTTTATGCCTTTCTCTATGTTGATCTTGTGCTAATCAAATCTAAGACAAAATAAATAGAAAGAAAAAAACAATGCCAAGTTTACTTCAGATCCAAAGGTAAAATCCAACAAAAGTGCCACACCAAAGCATCAGATTCTAATGTTGTTATGGAGATTTTAATGTTGGTAAAGGCCAATACACTAAGAGGCTTGAATATCTCAATACCACAAATATTTCAAAACCTCAGATCTGAAATAAATCTCCTTGTACAATTAATGCAATAGAATGCAAATGTTAAAAGGGAGAAATCTAAATTGAATACAAATTAACCCAATATTTGAAATAAAAACTTGTAAAAAAACTAAGCATTCCTCATATCTAGATCGACTCTAATACCATATCAGAATGAGATCTAGGAATACTAGTAGAAATGAATGCACTAATTCTAGATGCAATGTGAGACATGTATTAGTCAAAAAAATACAGAGAAAACACATGCAACTGCAAGAATTATATCAAAGAGAGATAATTGCATCAAGACACATATGCTCTAAGAATCCACACAATATATTGTATTATAAATATGAAGGGAGAGAGGTGCATATATAGGTTAGAATGACACATTCCAATGAATATGGGACTAATTTTTTCAAGTAAACCAAATGATCTTTGGAACCTTAGGCAAGATAATACAACCATGTAGGCAAAACCCAATGGAAAATGGCTTACACCAACACAAACCTCATTTTATTTTAGGATAGGATCATCATGTGGTTTGTAAACATTAGGTAAAGGTATATCCACTTTTTATAATAATTCAAGAGATATCATTATATCATTTTAGATACATAAAGGTTAATACAATCATTATTTTAAATATCTAGAGTAATTAGATTATTATTATTACATGCAAGAGGGCTAAAAGATGCAATTTCATTATTTTCATTTATTATTAGAACATGATTTTTATCAAAAATGTAAATAGGGAGAGAGAGGAATGTTTTCCATTTTACTTGAAATATTATAATATGAATGAAATATGTAATCTTCATCTTCATTTTTGAACTCAAAATAAAATGGGGTAGACTATGTAATATCACATACTATAGGTACATCATTGTTATATGAGAAAGGGGCATTAACATAACTAGCATTTGAATCTTGAGTTGCCTTATTTCAACTTGACTTTTGAAAATATTTCATTAGGAAACCTTTAGCAAAGATGTTTTTGTTATTTTTATTGAATTGGAAGAAGAGTAGAAGAACATGAATCGACACTACTTTGGATAGTATTATCATTTTCATCTTTCCAATATAAAATATTAGGAAGATAAGTAGTACATGAAGTTGTATCATTGAGGTATAGAGAAAGAAGTACTTTCGCTAGTACTATTTGATTGATCTAAATAAGGAAAAATATTTTCTACATTTTCATTACTTTGAAAAGAAGGCACACACTCATTTTCTTCACTATGTTTGGTTAAATATGGAAAGGGAAGATAAGTTAATTTTTGGTTCATTTTGATAATGTTTGCATGAAACATTGTTAATTTTAACATCACAAGTGTTATTTTCTTGTATGTCTATTGGATCATCTTTATCTAATGCACTAATAATGATCCTTTTTAACATATTATGCCTTTCAGTATTGAAAATAGCAAAAATATTAGAATTAGGCTCCTCATATTTACATTAAATAGGGTATAATCACACTCACAATCGCATGAAAATATGTTGTGATTGTCAACATATTAATTTAGACTTGTATTTTCATCCTTAGTTTTTTCATTAGCATAATTATAAGCAAAGGAGGAGAATTCATAACTTTTTTTAGATGGAATAATATCTACATATGAACTACATTGGTCATAGAGAATATTAAACCAAGGATTAAAAAAATGGGGTTTCCTAGAGCTTGTAATAGAAGTAAACATGTTAAGGAAGGATAAAAATTTGTATGCAATCACAAATACGAGAAGAACAATGCCTAGGGAAAAAATAGAAACAAAAGTTACTTAAGTTATGCCCGTGCAATAAATAAAATATAGAAAATAAATACATTAATCCAAAAATAATTTTTTGTAGAAGGAAAAACCTTAAATGCAATCTACTATTTGGTTCAAATAAGAATAGAGGATAGGTTCACCATAATGTTTTATGAAAAATGGGATCAATAGACAAACACACTAAGCTAACAAAATGATTTGAATGCAATATGATAATATTTAGATCTAGTAAATGTAATATAATATTTTGACAATACAATTAATGTAAGAATGTGTAATAAATATAGTAATGATTATATAATTACATAACTAAGGGATAAGATATATCATATCTTGTTTGTTGTTTTGTTCGATACTTTTAATATTTTATAGATCCCTCTCAGTCCTATAACCTAGCACTATGTTATATTCATTTATATTTTTACTATTTTTATTCATCAAACACTTCTAATATATCTATACACTTACATCAATGATAATGTCATCTTATGGATGTTAGTGTCCCTCCCAAAATACATATTATTTTCTAGATCTCTCATTGGTGATTTTATGGGGTTTTTGTCACCTTTCCACTAGTGTCATCAAATTTTGTGCACAGGTTGATTTTCTTTGCCAAATGATTAAACCATAGCTTATTCATCCTTGTAGTGACTATGGGAAAAATGGGTTAGTGGGTATATGGTATTGGTCTACCCCAAGGAACCCTCTTTCAATTGGCTCTACCTACGTATCTAATACTCTGAAGATGGCCTTAGACTTATGTAATTCTCCCTTATGTGATGGTTTGTGCATGAATAATGATGCAATATGTGTTAATTAAGTACAAAGAATGACTTAGGTTTTAACTTGGTAAATATGGCTCATATAATGAGAATTTAGTGCTTTAGACCTATAGGTGGGCTATCCCAATGATAGATATTGAAATAGGAAAGAATATGGAAGCTTTCCTCACTTGAATGCTTTTGGTAAATTACCTTATGAGTTGTTAGCTATGTATTAGATGTGGCCTGCAACACTAGATACATCCAAATTATGTTATATATTGTAGCCACTACTCCCATTTAGGCTTGTAGCTATATCCATGAAATATTTGGGAGCATACTCTATATTTTGAGACCCCAAGAGGTCATATCTACTTGGTTCAGGACCACCAAGAGTCATCTTCCCCTATGACCTATGATCTTATGTTTCCTCAACTACAAATTTTACTATCACTTAACTTGAATTATCACCATATTCTACATGATAATTTTTCCCTACCTTCATATCCACCACCCAAAACATATTAAAGTATCCCCTATCTAGTCTATTGAGCCAATCACCATCGAAACAGAGCCAATTGGATTCAAAACCCTAACCCTATCACTATCACCATTAAGAGTGAGAACCATATCAATCAATTATTATAAAACTAACACACTAATTATTATATTATAATTATAATTATAAGTATAACTATAATTATGATAAATGAAAAATAATAAATACCTTTTTTTCAAACATAATTTATCTATTTTCAGATTAATAATGATATAATAATTTTCTAAGTGTACAAATGTTACCTATGTATTAAGAATATTAATAAATCTATTTTTTATTCATAAATAGTTATAATTAATTATGATGATAAATTATATAGTATAGAGTATAGGAGATAGTAAATACATAAATGTAATGATGATCTCATGATTAAATCATTAGATCCCTCTTTTGCACCCATAACTCAAGATTTAAATTTTGGTTAGTCATATGTAATATGGATAAATATATTATAGATGATTTTTATTATAAATATAATTAATTATTTTTATTTTATAATTAAAGAAAAAATCTTGGGGTTTACAACTCTATGTTGAATAACATGAGATTTGTTGATAATGACTCGGGGCCTAGGAGGAGATTTGGTGGATAACCTACTTGAATGTATATAATTATATTATATTATAAAATGGTTTGTGAGAAAAATAATTTTAAATATATATAATATTCAAAGGAATCTAGGAAACAAACTTGAAATAAATAAATACATATTCAACATAAGATAATGGTAGAATGTTACCACTTCTATTCAATAGAAGGAATAGGTAAGAGTACATAAGCATACAATGCATATTAAGATGAGGAATGAAAGTCAATGTAACCATAAAGTGATAATAATCATAAGTGATTTGTGTAAAATTTGATATCAACATACAACATGGAGAAAGTAAGTTATCATAATCAGTGAGAGATAAACATCTTAACTAATTTACCTAGTCTAGGGAAAGATCATCTCATATGAGAGGCACAATGCGTAAAAGTATCTAAGATGTTGTAAAAATGGATTATTAGTAAATAAGACAATTATTTCTTCACTTTTTATAATAAAATTCTATAGAATAAAAAAAATATTACATGTAGAGGAGTTTTAACCTTTCAAAACAAGAATCCACAAGTTGTCGATCTAGCAACATGCACGATTATTTATTAATATTTCATGTCAATTTGTGTGATGAAATTTTTTATAGGGATAATATGTATTTTTTATTAAAATTATATTATGATAAATTACCTTTAATTTCAAAGGCACTTAATAATATGGGCATTATTTTTAGTTCAAAAAGGTGTACAAGGCACAATATTTTTGTTGTGCATGAAAGTGACAAAACTAAAATCAAAGGATGAGGTATTCCCTTACCAAAATAAGGTAAATCTAAGGTATCCATTTTTGTATTAGTGAGTCACAGGATTAGAAGAGTGCTCTATAATATGTTATTATTAAAAGGCTTTCACTTAGAGTCCAGGATAATACATATTCTTCCTTGAAGAAAATCTAGTTGCATGATGGTTTTAAATTTTTTTATTTCTAACATGTCATGTATATTTAAAAACCATGAGCCATTCATAAAATACTTGTAAAGAGACGTGGTTTTGGGATTGTCTTTAGGAAAGAGATGTAGTTTTTTTGTTTTTAGGACGGGGAGGGGTTTAATTATATAGGTAATGGGTATACATCAGTTTAGTACCAATGTTTAAGAGTATTTATTAAGAGAAATTTATATTCAAATATCACCTATCTAATGTCTTAAAAATTTAATAATATAGTTTAAGATATCATCTTTCCCAAGTTCCTATCCAACGAAAAATAGATAAATCATTGTAACACTTCTTGCAAAGGAAAGATATTAAATTTAGTTATTTAAACTATAAAGTGATATATTTAGTTTGAGAATGAATCTAAACCTTGTTGTTTTCTATTTAAAGGAATTCAAATGTAAAGAGTGCACCCAATTTTTATAAATTTAGGTTCCAAATATATTATTTGGTCAATATTTTAGTAGGAAAATCATGAGAAACTCATATAATAATTTTATCTCACCTTTATAATCATTATTAAGTTAACTAAGTCACCAAGATCATGTATTTTTTAAGAGGGGAAGGATATGCCATCCAACATTTTCCATGCTGAATTTGAAGGAGATTTTTATGATTAGGCATTATAGAATATAGATACTAAAATTTAATCAATAAATGCTTGAAAATTTTTGTGCTTGACATTTCTACCTTTCTTGGCCAATTTTCCATTTTGATAACCCTCAAAATTTTAAAAATCATTAAAAGTATTGAAATTACTAAGAGCATTTTCTAGACTTCCCTATTTCATCCCTATTCATTAGACAAGTTACTATCACTCTTCTTTAAAAATCCTCTATTCCTTTAGGATAAGTCCACACTAGGTAGACATGATTTCACTACACACATGTCTATTAGTGTGTACTTGTCTCTTACACTCTAATGCCTACGTTTTTGAAATAATAGGCTTCCAAAAGCTTTCCCATACTTATCAATAGGTTTGTTACAAAAATCAATAGAAATATTTATATATAAAAATAAATTAAGGATCACCCTTAATAATACCTAGCATTCTATTACAAGGCATCTATCTTTATGGTTTAAAATCCATCTATTTTCAAAGTAAATATCCCTATTACAATACTGCTATAAATTTATAGGATTTGGCCAATTCTAACATTATTTATTTCAAGTTGAGGGCATCCTTTATAAATCATTCTAATGAAATTTTATAGATACATTCATATAAGTTTCCTTAAATGGGTAACTACAACACCCTGAGGCCATTTGAGATATGTAAACAACACCTAGTCAACAAGGGGTTTTATGAGAATATCTCAACTAATACCACTCCCCCCATTTTTCTCCCTTTTGAATTTGATCTCCTTTTATGTGATTGTACAAGATTATGATTTAAATTTTATATGTCTTACACATCAACTTACCTTGAAAATAGGGGTTAGTGGGTTAAAGGCATGGTTATAACTTTGTAGTTAATACATTTAATCTTTGAGTTAAAATTAATGAATGACCAATAAAATATACGTGAGAGCCTAAAAATAATTAAAACCCTTACCTAGATCATCTTTTATGATTAATTTTTTCTTTCATTTTATTCTAAGGCAATAACTTTACTTGATTTATATTGTAAACATAGTCATAATTCTATTGATTCACTATATGTCACTAGAATAAATAGTCCCTTTTTTTTAGATATTATAACTCTAATGGGATAACTAAAATAATGTTGCTTTCATATTGTACATAGACATTGTTCAAATTCTTTTAAAATTATCTTTTAATTTTCATGATGTAATCCATTATGTACATTCTTTATTTACATACAACGGTGATTCCAAGATTAACTTAGAATAATTTCCCTCATAAGATAATTTATATTGATCTTTTGTTTAACTTAATTATTTTTTGTTGTCTATACATAAATTGCATAATGTTCATGTTGTTAAACTTAGATGAGGTATAGGTACACATATACCTTCTTCTCAACTAACACAAGTTAATCAACCAAAAGGCTTTGTGATGAATACATAAACTAGATAAGTAAAATATCCATAGGTATAAAACTAAGAAATTGCATGAAAACAATCTTTGCTACTAGTTCTCAATGAATGAATACAATATTGCATAGGAGTATTTAATAAATCTCAACTCAAATTTCGAGTTGACATGCATAATTTAAAAATCTAAATAAATCAAAATATACATAAGGTTAACTAACCCATATAATGTTTTAGAAAATTGCTATTTTTAGTAACTTTCACCTTTTAACAAGTTTCTCAATTGTTTTTTTTAGTAATTTTTGCATTAAAAAATTAGATGGGCTAAAAAACTCAAGATATCCTCTAAATATTAAATAAACACTAACATTTTTTTTTAACTCATGTTCATGTCCAGTTACAAATATATCTAATTTATAATATTTTAAAATTCTTGAAAAAAATAGTAAAATGCAATTTTGGATCCTTATATGATCACTTATAGCCACAAAAATATATAAAAAATGAGACTATCTTAGTTTGAGTAGGAGGAGTGGGTATGGTGATACTTAAAGTTACACTTGTACTTTGTTTAAATAGAATTAAAATAAGTTTAAATTATATACATTGTATAAATTGTTAGAGATTAAAATATGAAATATTTAATAATTTCCATATGGTATTAAAAATATTTATTTGTTTGGAGTGAAATAGTTAATTAGATACATTTATATTGGATCAAATTAAGTTAAAATTTTACCATAGATGATAAAGGAAATAAAATGTAGGAGGTATTCACCCTCCCTCTTTTTGTTGGAACCCTAGTTTTAGGGTTTATTCTATGAGAGTGATAATTGAGGGTGTTGTGTGCAAATGAAGGAGGTTAGGGAGATGAGACTCTTATAAATAATATATTGTTGTGTTTTCTATTATTTGTTTAACCAACACTTTTGTTTGTACATGCAAGTTGTATTTTCCCTATGGTCCCCCTAGCAAGTGCATTTATAGGTCGTGATAGTGGTTGTTGATGGGGTATATGACTAGTTTTAGGGTTTGTGGCTAGTGGAAAATTTGATGAAAGTTTTCTCAATCTCTTCTTCTTTATTTATGAATCTACATTTATTTATTTCTGGTCCTATTGTTAATGATTTTGGTCACTTTCTTTGGCCACGCTTTTAATTTTTATTATTCTATTTCTCCTTAACTTTAGACCACTCTAGGATTTTATTCAAGGGTTTAGTCTAGGTTTTAGGGTTTGATTTTTTATTCCCTTATTTGGTATTGCCTGAACAACAAATATGTGTTATGGGAAATTTATTATTTTTCATTCTCTTGGCTTTGCCTAGCAATCAAGGGAGTTTTGAGCATTGTTTGTTTATTTTGTTGTGAGTTTGTGTTATTCACTTACAAGGAGTATTAATCATGAAAACCAATTGGATGATTTGCTAACTAATTTTTTTGAAAATTATTATTTATTTTATAATAGTTATTCAAAATCATCCCAATATTAAATTTTACAAACCTTTAATTTAATTGTACAATTAAAATATTTAATTTAGAAAAATATAAATAAAAAAACTATAAAATGTTAAATAGATTGCAAATTATTTTTGAGTTTTTTTTAATAAAAATATTGGGTTGACATTCCCCAACATAACATTCTAAAAAACCTTTTTCTATAATTACAAGTAATTATTTTTTGAGAAGGAGGACTACCTCATTATTTATTCTCTTTCCTACAATCCAAATTCAACCCCATAAAATAATTAAATGATTTTTTACTTCTATAATTTTAATCTCAAATTAAAATACTTTAACATCATAGGTGATACAAGGAAAAAGTATAAACATTGGTTGTTTGGTGGTTGTTGGGTTGGAGGTTTTACTTGAGGTACCATCACTTTCAATGATATTTTAATTATGGAGATTCAAATTTTTTTTTATATATTTTTATTTGGATATTCCATTAATAATATATTTCTTTCAAAATGCACTTTCCACCAAGGAGCATCATTATTATTTTAATTACACCCATCAAATGATAATTGGTCTCATTTACATTTAATTTGGCACAGAGATAGGTTCCCTATCTACCTCCTAATTGATGGTACGCCAAAACATCCCCATTGATGACCCTCAAGACATGTGACGTGGATAAACAAAAGCACACAACTCTTTAATAGTAGGAAAATTTGATTGTATTCATCTTTCAACTTCAAATGTGGGTCGATGGTCAGGTATGGAACAAAATGCTTAATCCAATAAGTGAACACCTATTATATTAATTATTACTTATAATTTGCTTAGATACAACAGTCTCCCATAAAACTAAAAAATAGTGTAACTTGAACTCATTACTATTAATGTTAAAAAAATATGAATTAGTATACACTATAATTTACACTCACCAAGCCCTAAATTTTAAATGGAGTGGTTAGGATGGCTATTGTGCAAGTTATAATTAAAAAATAATAAAACCAAAGTTTGTACAAGAAATGTTATCATAGGAATTCTTATAGTGGGACCTAAATAGGTTTAGAGTTACAAAAGTAAACCTATTAAACTACACCATGAATATACTTTAGAGGAAAAAGAAAAAGAATTTATATGAATTAGATTCCATGGATGTATTATGTGTTTTAAAAATAGACCATTGAAATTGTATAGGGAGTCATACTAATTTACTAATTCTTCTTGATCAATGGTACTTACCTTGGGTCACCCAAATTTATATCCATTATTATTTACTTTGATACTAGTATGTCAAAAACATTGTAATAACCAATTATCACATCCATACTTAGTTATTTTTGATACTCCTAGAGGGAGATGCATTCTTGATGAGGATCATGTTCTTATTTTATTTAACACAATTAAATGTAAAACCCATCAGCCAATAACCCAACCTAGAAAGGATGCTTTATTTTATTAATAAGCTTTAATGTCTCTTTAAGTACTAAAAACTCATAGTATTAATAATTTGGTGTCATTAATCAATGCAAATGATCTTCTCTCCTGAAAACGAAAATGTTCTTATGGTAATGTAATCATATATGTGACATATTCTAAATGATCTCTTCACTCTATAATAAACATATACATATCCATTTCTCATGTTCCATATATTTTATCATACATAAACCCTTATTTTTTTATACATTGCATAACAACCTTATAATTACATCACATAAGGACTAAATATTCATCATATCCAAATTCAACCCATTGGTGAGGGTGGTGAATATTTTTTGAAATGACTATGCAATATGTATGATATTTTATAGGATTTTTATTTTTATTTCCATATTTTATCTTATTTTACTTCTCTTTATATCATTGGGTTTCTTAGTGTTTTCTTGTTATGCAAAGGGTGAGTGCTTAAATCCTTGGGCCTATATAATATGTCATTGAAGTATTTTCAATTGTCCATATAGTTTTTGTGCTCCACTCCCCTATACAAGGTCAAGGATATGTTGGTTAAATAAAACAAAATAATATCGAGTCCAAAAAATATATAGTTTAAGTGTAGTCTAAACCAATTCTAAAGATAAACAATTCTTTGTTGCATCTAGGTTACAATTATATCACAACACCAAAATTATTATTGAATCCTCAACTTTAGTATTTGGTATACAATTTACAATGGATGATATCACAAAATTTAAGGATAATTGACAACTTAGAATCAAGAATGAATTCATTTCCCTAATGTAACCCCAAGTTTTTTATTTTTTGATATGTAAAAGAGGGTTTTGTTGGATCCCTCACCCATGCAAGAATATGACATACCTTTGATTCTAAGCTAATATTAGAGAAGTATAAGGTTTATATAATATAATAAGATAGATAAGTAATATAAAATTGAATAAGATATAAGTTTGAAGCTGTATAACTGTAGAACTAAAAATATTAAGCTTACCATTCAATTACCTTTTACCATACTATAACACCATAAATATTTTCATTATCTGATAATTTTTTTTTAGTGAATCCTAAGAGGGAGGCACCCAATTATTCTCTTGTGAAAAAGACACACACACATTGTATTTGGATGAAATATGATCTATAGTGAACATTTGCCTTACCAAAATTTATTGGATAGATGACATACCTTGTGGGTGACTTTTGTGTTCCATCATAAAAAACTTGTCACCAAGATAACTAATTGGTTTATTTTTCCTACCTCTCTTTTTCCCTATGTTACATTTGAAAAATGACTTCTCTGGTAGAGATTGAGAAGATGGAATCTATATCCTTTTGTTCCCTTTATGTTTGATTGTTGAAGGAGAGACCAAGTCAAACCATACCACCATCCTAACTTATAGACCATTAAAATTTTATAGAATTATTGAGTTCAAGGGTTCATCTATCTTCTCATAGACCTTCATTAAGATTTCGGCCAGATTCCAAACCCTCAGTTGTTTATTTCTAAAGCTTAGGATGATACTTGGATCTTATTTGGGAAACTTATACAACTCCTAAATTAAATTCAAAACATTCAATTCTTATAGATTTATGGAGTTAAATTCTTGGTCTATAATGTATTGAAAATTATGAAACATTGGCATCACTAGCACAGTTTTGTAGATTAAATAATCTCTCAAGATTTTAGATGTGTAGGGAAGTCCTTTTATGACACTAGACACTGACAAGGCATGCCAAATAATTTGGGACAAAGATTCACCCACTTTAATAAAACTACAAACATCAAAAATTTATGGGGGAGGGTGAAAAGAGGATAGGGGAGTAGATTCCATTTTTTAAACTTAAGTCAAGAAGGAGGGGAGTATGAGAGCATTAAAGGCTTAAGGATATGAATGAACATAGATGCCATAAATAAGAGTAATCCCATTAAAGACATTATGTGTGAGTAATTTTATAAAGAGGTGGATAACACATAAGGGTGTGATGGGATAGAGAGGGAAATCCATGTTATGTTGAGGAAAGTAACATCCTATCCATTAAGGGAGAGGACACAATCGCTGAGTGGAGTCCAATAGTTGAGAGGGTATTTAAACATATGGAGCCCAACTCTTGATCATATTTTTTTATATTAAAAGTATATATTTTTTCCATTAATTATAAATACATTTATACCCAATACTTGAACATTGGAATTTTGTACTGATCATAAGAAATATTAAACATGTACACAAAATTTTATTCTATTAATAGTACATAATATTTCAACTATAAATATATCAATTTAAGATTTGCATGGATAAATGAAAATATTGAGTTGTTTAATATAAAATTTATATTGTTTGTCAAATACAACATGTCCTTTTAGTTACTATCATAGGTTAGAATCTTTTCAATTTGATACAAAAACTAGTGCAAAATTTTCAAACAAATTATGAAACTATACATCCACTTTATCTTTATTTTTGATTTTAGAAGTGCAAAGCATTGAAGTGAAACATTTTTTCTAATCCTTGCTCTAATGGATGTACCTGTATAATTCAAAATAAATATAACGATCATAATTTTTTTTAATGCATTGTAAAAACAATTCAAAAAAATAAAAAATCAATTCATCCTTACACCAATAGGTAAACTACATAATTGAAAATAGACATATAGTTCACCAAATTCCACAATGCAATCTAAAAATAATTAAAAAATAAAAAATAAATCCAAAACAAATTAAATAAACCAATGGGATACAAGTCCACATATCGTAAGAGTTTTCAAATTTGAATCCCAAATTTCCTATATAAATAATACCTATTGTGTGTTATTATTCACATACCACTCTTTTTGGACAAATTTCCTAAATTTTTAAAGCATTTTTATCAATGACACCTAACAATAAACAATCAAACAACATGTTTATAAACAATTTTCCTAGAATTTTCAAAGCATTTCATCAACTACACCAACAATAAGCAAACAAATATTAGGTAAGAAAATAATAGATATAATTCACCAATTTACACTATTTTTATCCTATTTTATGTATTTCATTCGTTTTCTCTCATAATTTCCTTTGACAATAAAAATTTGGCATTTTAACACATACACAATATTTATTATTTCAATACATTATTTTTGGCTAAAATTATATGCATGACATTGTTTCATAATTTAATTAAGTCTCCTTAACCTTGTGACCATATTAAATTCTCCGACATCCTTAAGAATTTTTCAATTGAATAAGTTTAATGTTGTTATATATTTACTCATTTACCTCATTGATAATACATCTACGTAATATTTACTATACAATTTTTGGCTGATTAAAATGCTCAGTTTTGATTTTCAAAGGAAATGTATATTAAAATGTGTGTGTGCATACACACACAACTCTTTATTATTATTGTGTGTGTGCATGCATGCACATGTGTGTGTACATTATTTGGGATTGTAGTTATAAGGACACACACACACACACACACACACACACACACACACACACACACACACACACACACACACACACACACACACACACACACACACACACACACACACACACACACACACACACACACACACAGACACACACATACACACACACACACACACACACACACACACACAAAAACGCGCGCGCGTGCTCGCGCATATATACATATATAGATCTTCATCATAATTACAATCACAAACAATGTACCAACGAGAGCCAAATAAGGGATATTTAAACATAAGTTAATAATTTAAAGTCCAAATTATAGATGCACCTTAATTGAGGTGATAATGAATTAACACCTCGCCATCCCACATTTAAAAGTCTTTTTTTTGTATTAAATGATCCCATACCTGAATTGAATCACACAAAAATAGTTTAAGTGGAAGAGTAGATGTAAAGTTAGTAACACAATATGTTTGTTAACATTTTATCAATTTATAATGCATGTTATTAAATTTTGCATATTTTATGATGCCAAAAGAATGAAAATTTCAAAGAGAATCAAAATAGTTCAGAAGACAACGCTGAATATTAAAACACAAAGAAGAGTGGTTGATGTAAATGTAGGAGGTGAAGAAGCTATAAATTCACACAATTAATCTTGCACTATTACACATGTGATAATAGGTATTTTACTAACCAAAAAGGTATGCATCTAAATTTAGTGCACTATAATTGAAACGGAGCATGTTACGAGGAATGTTGAAGATCATAAGTACTTCACTTGAGCTACAATAAAAAGGTGGGGAATAGTATTGGGAAGTGTTGTCATTTATGTCAAGGTTTATCTCATTTGATGTCAAGGTTGTTGTCATTGATGTCAAGATGCATAGTGAATTATTTGTGAGGTATGAACATGTGTGCCTAATGTGACAATGAAGCTATGTGATAAGAGAGAATAGAAGTCAACCTAATGGATCTCTATTGAGAGAGAGTTTGAAGGCAATCTAATGACTCTTCAAAGTTTGGCGTCAAGATTTAGTTCAAGGTAAGCATGATTGAGTACTAGTCCTTGAGTACAATGTATTTTGAGAAGCCTAATCATAAGAAGATGAGCATGTGCATGATGAAAATGAAAAGGTATGTGCAGAGATATGATATTGTCTAAGGAGAATGAAAGGCATGTGATTAAGGTATATAATCATCAAGGAGTGTTTTGAGGTTAGTTTTTAAGATTCAAGTGCTTGAGAAGCCTAGTCATGACATTAGTCATTGCATGAAGGAAACTTGTGAGAAGGTATGAGCATGGTGGCCTGATGAGATGGATATATAGAATCATAAGAGTATGTATAAGTTTTATTGATCATGAATATGAGGCATGTTATCACATAGAAGAGTTTTAAGGTAAACCTATAAGGGTAAGACTTTAAGCCTAAGTTTGCCACTAGACTAGTTCTAGACCCTGTGTGACCTAATGAGGTGTCATGATGTGTTGTCAAGGATTATGAAGGATGTTTAACATTTTTTAAGAATTTTATATGTTTTTTAAGAATTTAAGTTAGATGTAGAGCACATGGAAAGAGGTTTGAAAATTAGTTCAAGACCTAATAAGGTGTGAAGACTCAGGTGTAGTAAAGGAAGATGGTGAGAACATGGTCTAATGAGGTATGAGGTTCTATTTCCAAAGGATAATATGAACATATGATAATTTAAATAAGTGTTTCATGTTTTTTCAAGTACCTATACCAATTTTAAGGTCAAAATTTGAAGCTTAAGGCAAGAAAACCTGTTTTAAGGTCTCTTATGTGCATAAAATGAAGGGTTCTTAAATTGGGAAGAAATTTCAAGTGTTTATTCCCACGTGTAACCTATATATGGGAACTTAAGATATTTATGGTAGATGGGTAATGATCCTAGATTAAATATCAAGGAATGTTTTTCTATAATAAGAGGCTAAGCTTTATTAATGATTGTTAGGATTGGAAGATAGTTTAAACCCTCAAAGAACCCTAATAGTGACCTAATATGAAAAAAAAATTAAGTGATAAAAATGGTTGGTGTGGATATTTAAGTGATTTTATTTTTTAATCAAATCTCCCAATAATCTCTTAGTGTGATTTTTTTGTCAGGTGAGTGAGTGGAACCTATAAGAAAGGCTTTATTACCAGAGATTTATTGTTGTAGTTAGAGTTGACCAAGTCAATGTATTTGATTCATTGGAAATATAATATTGAGTATTTAATTTTATTTACATGGTGGTTTTTATTAGAATATAAATTTTAGATGTACTAAAATAGTCATACAAGTTGGCCATTTGTTAATATGCCTAGTGATGCAAACAGTGAAAAACCCAGGAACAAATGAAAAGGTGATTAGAGATGTATTATCATGGATTAGGGATAAATCCAAGTGAATGGATAATTTTTTTAAAAAATTTAAGATATTTTATTTTTGGATATAATTTTTTTAGGTTAGTTGTTGTGTTGAAAATGTTGCTCATAAGTTGACCTGTCTAGTACGGATGAGATAGTGAAGGTGTAAGGTTACGAGACTGGTTTACAAGACCAATATTAAAATTTAATCATGTTATATTTGTATATAATAATTATATAATTATATTATAATATCATTAAAATTCATTTAAATTCTATTAAATTGGTCATATAGGTGTTGAAGGTCATTTTCACCATGACTAGTCTTCAAGTCAAACATGCAGTTTTGGGTAAGTTATAGAGATGAATTTGAGACATTATGCCATGATTTGATGTATCTAATGAACATGATTTTTGTTTCTAGGAATTAAATAACCTATCCATTATTTTTAAAATATTATAAGTGAGTATAGGATGTTGAAACATTAAATCCAAAATAGGTTGACTAGTTCATGTTTGACTATGTGAATTGAAGACAAAAGATTGATCTACAAGATCAATATTTGACATTAAACCTTATGAAATTCATAATTTATTATTATATTGATATTTAAAATAATGTATTTAATATATTATTAGTTCATTATAATTTTTATTTCATGTTATTAATGTCAAGTTATTTATGACTAGGTTTTGAAGTGTTCTGGCAGTTCTGAGTGGGCTACTTGCAAAGAAGGGTTTGAGCACTTTGGCCCTATATTGTGAAGTATAAAATAAATCATGATGATATTAAGGTAATTTATATTTTTTATGTGTAATTTTTTGGCAAAATTGTGTTTATACTTCATTTATCTAACACAAACTTTTTGGGTATGCACAGACCTAACTGTGAACAGTACTCATGGTGTGCTTTAAGTGGAGGGTGATGATAAAATGTTTTATGAAGCCTATATGAGATTATAAATGGTATATGTAAGTGTAATATGATATTTTACTTTTAGTTTTAGTGTTTTAAATTTCTCCAAGGAAGGCAAAGTAAAATGTGTCCTAAATAGACCTAATAGGATTAGGTCTCTATGAGACCTAAAGGTGAGATAAGGCCTAATTAAGGTAGGTTAGAACTAAAAGGACAAAAATAAAATTTTATCCATGTATATTAGATTTATTAAGATCTATTACATGTTTTAAATAAGGGGTTAATTATTTTTTGGCCTACTAAGAAGGATATGAACAAGAGACTTGTATACATACTAAGGAATTTTAGGCCTATTTGAGTGTGAAGAAAGCAAGTGAATAGAATAACATATTTTAAACTAGAATAAAGTTTTATATACCATCATAGGAGTGTATAGGATCTATCATTAAGGTTTTATGGAGGTTATTTGGATTAAAATAAATGTCATATGACCTAATCAAGTCAAGAAGAGGACTATTTAAGAGAAGAAGCCTAGAAGGTAGTTTGAGAGTGTTTGAAGAGAGATAAGAGATAAAGAAGGAGATCATAATATGTTATATGAGAATTTTATTTTTATAAATTTGATAAATTATTTTATGTGGTTGTGTTAGTGCTGAGTCATCTAGGGGATTAGTGCCTCCTTGTAAGTGGGTATTTTTTAAAGCCTAGATGAGTTGGTGCTTAGCTAGTTGGGGTTGGTGCTCCATGTGAAGTCAGTGATTCACTAAATTTGGTGTTTGTATTATATTAATATATTTAATTAGAATATATCAATGATTTTTCATCCCATTTAGGTTTTTCCATATATAATTTATGTTATCTTATGTTCTTATGTTTCATGTATATGTGGATGGTTATTTAGTCATTGCTTGATTTACATGCTTGAATGAATGTTAAAGAATGATTAATTAGAATTTAAATAAATATTTTAAATAATTATTTACCCCTAATATAATTCATAATGCTAATAAGGCTAGTGAAAACAACTCCAAGGCAATGAATGTCATTATTTGTGGCCTATCATAGATATATATTATGAAGGTTATTATTTGTGTATCATAAAAATATAAGTATAAAAAATTGAATACTATATATGAAGGAGACACCAAGGAAAATATGGACAAGTTACAGAGCCACCAAAGATAGTTTGAAAGCCTAAAGATGTATGGAGATGAAAATATTGCATAGTACCTACTAAAGGTAAATGAAGTTGTCAATGTCATTAGAGGATTAGGATAATAAGTGACATATATATATATATATATATATATATATATATATATATATATATATATATATATATATATATATATATATATATGTTAAAAAATTATTGAGATCACTAACTCCTATATTTGACTCTAAAGTGTCTACAGTAAAAGAGATGCAAGATTTGGACAAACTAGAGATGGATGGGATTCATGAACTTTTGAATACCTATGAGATGAGAACTAAGGAGAGAATACCTCCTAATAAGGAATTAGATTTCAAATTTGATAATAATTCAAAATACAAGAAGGTAAAGGATTAGTAATGTTTATATGTTGATGATGATCAACTAATATCCATGTTTGCAAGAAAGTTGATGTTTGGTTCTAGTAAATATAAGGGTAAATATCTCTTAAAATGTTTTAACCATGGTAAGATTGGTAATTTTGCATCTAAGTGTCTTAGAAAGGATAAGAATGAGGATGAATAACATGATGAACATCATGGATATGAAAAGCAGGCCGATAATCTTAACAAAAATAAGAAGTTCAGGATGTATGAAGGTCAGAAAGAAACATTTAAAAACAAGAAAAGCTTCTATACTAAAGAAGATAACTCTTCTAATGAAATTAACTCAAGTGCATCTGAGAGTGATGATGAAATTAATAAACCTAAACATGATAATAATGAAATATTATTCATGACCATATAATCAAACAATGAAGGTTGATCAAATGGGAAAGGATTTGATGCATAATAAATGAATAAGAAGTTGAAGTGAATCTTGAGGCAGAATTGGTGAGTTCCCTAAAGGAGTTAAAATTATAAAGAATAAAGAATCACAAACTAAGATCATTAGTCAAGGACTATGAGGATCATATTGGCTTGTTTGAGGAGATATTGAGTAACACTTATAAGGAGTATGATGAGATCATCAATCATATTGAAACATAGATGGAGATAGTCAATGCAGACCTAAAAGCTAAATAGGAAGAATGCATTAGGTATGAAACTAAAGTGTAATCCTTGAAAATTGAGTCAAATAAATCATATATCAAGATGAGGACCTTTGTGAAGTTTTAAAATATAATTGAGGCTCTAGATGATATTTTGAGTAGTTAACTCTTTGTAAGTGACAAGATAGGTCTTGGTTTCAAAGAAAATTAAAAAGTGATAGCTCAATCCAAGGAGAAGGATGTTGAATACAAGAGGGTCAATATAAAAATACCTATAAAACAACCTAAAGATATGAGTTATGCTAGTTCATTTAATGGTTACTATTTTTTTATGCAGTCAGTTTGGTCATAGAGTAAGAGAGTGTAAAAGACACTCCGGGAATGAGTACTCATGGGACTATGGAAGGAGTCATAGTTTACATTAGTCAAGAGGTATGTATGAAGTTGTTTTATATAGGTGTCATAATATAGGAAACATTTAAATATTATATCCTAATATATTTATAATTTTATAAAGTCAAAATAAGAGGTTTGAATCCCATAGAGTGCAAGAAAAAATGCAAATGAATGTATGGAATCCAAAGACAGTAAATATGAGTCATGATTAGTCTACAAAATGAAGTGGATTCTTTACAATGATAGACCATACTTCTATCTCTATCTAACTCTATTTATATTCTATAGAGTAGAGTCCCCCCTCTAACTCTATCTAACTCTTTTTAGATTCTATAGAGGCCAACTCTATCTATATAGAGGGGGGGAAGGGGGGCGGCCACCATATAGATTTAATGGGTCCTATTTATATAGAGGCCCCCCTCTAACTCTATTTAACTCTATTTATTTGATAGAGGTTATACAAATAGAGATGCCATATAGATATATAGGTGGTAGGGGGGTGTGGCTCTATCTAGATCTATTCCCCCCTCCTATATAGAGTATCTATATGGCATGGACTAGTTCTATCTATCTATCATGTCATATCACAAATATAATCAATCAATCAAAACTATTGATTATATATGTGATACTACTTATGATGTGATGTAGATGTGAAATGAAGTTAAGAATGTCTATTATCATATCACATTGATGATCAAATGGTCGATGAAGAGGTCAATCCTATAGTGCCAATCAAGCTTAAAAGGATATTTAAGCATATTCAATATTATGAGAGAATGGATATCTAAGAATCTCCTGATCTTGTGTTGTTTTAGTAATATATGGAAATAGGTGACTCCATTGAGACTCATGGAGACACTATTTATTTATTAGAAACATGATGGATGCTTCATTTGAAGGGGAGCTACTCAAATTATTCATAAGCTCCAAGTGAAGGTGATGAAAAGGTAAGTGGTATTGAGTTATGAGTTCATTTAAAGGAGGTATGCATGAGGCATGTTTATATAATGTTTTAAACTATGTGTTAAACTATTATTACAAATAAGGTGTGATTCTAGATGATGGTTGTGGAAGACCTTTGTCATTAATGTCAAAGGGGGAGAACATCCAAGAAGGGAGATTGACAAGACCAGGGAGGATGAGAGTGACTAGTTTGAAGAATGCTCTCCCATTAATGATAAAGGCGGAGTTTGTCAATAAGTGTTATCATTTTTTATTAAGGTTGATGTCATTTGATGTCAATGTTTATTTCATTGATGTCGAGATGCATATTGAATAGTATGTGAGGTATGAACTTATGTGACTGATGTGACAAGGAAGCCATGCGACAAGACATAATTTGAAGGAAACCTAATGTATCTTTATTGAGAGATATTTTTAAGGTAAACTAATGATTCTTCTAAGGTTTATTTCAAGATTTATATCAACTTAAACATGATTGAGTATTAGTCCTTGAGTACAAGGTATCTTGAGAAGCCTAGTCATAACAAGTTGAGGATGTGCATGATGAGCATGAATAGGTATGTGGAGAGGTATGATATTGTCTAAGGAGAATGAAATGCATGTGAGTAAGGTTTATAATCATCAAAGAGTTTTTTTATGTCACTTATCAGTCTTCAAGTACTTTAGAAGCCTAGTCATGACACTAGGCATTGCATGAAGGAAACTTGTGAGAAGGTATGAGCATGGTGGCCTAATGAGATGGATGTATGAAATAATAATAGGTTTTATAAGGTTTATTTATCATTAATATGAGACATTGGATCACTTAGGAGAGTTTCAAGGTAAGCCTATAAGGGTAAGAACTTAAGCCCAAGTCTATAACCAGACTAGTTATAGACCCTACCTAACCTAATGAGGTGTCATGGGGTGTTTTAAAGGCTTATTAAATATGTTTGAAATTTTTTTAGATTATGATATTTTGTGTAATAATGTAGGTGAGGTAGAGAGCACATGTAAATAGGTTTAAAGATGAGTTCAAGAACTTTGAGGTGTGAAGACTCTGGTGTAGTAAATCAAGATAGTGAGAGTATGACCTAATGAGGTATGAGGTTATGTTTCAAAGGTTAATATGGACATGTGAGAATTTAAATTATTTATTCATGTTATTTAAGTATGTTTAAAAAGTTTTAGGTCAAAATTTGAAAGTTAAAGCAAGAAAAAGTGTATTATTGTCTCTCATGTACATAGAATGAAGGTTCTCAACTTGAGAACGTTGAAGTGTTTATTGGAAAATGTAACCCATGTATGGGAACCTAATATATTAATAATATTCCTATATAAAATTTATAAACCATTGGTTTCATGAATGAGGGGCTAATCTTTATGAACGATTCTTAAGACTGGAAGATGGTTTAAACCCTCAAAGAACCCTATTAGTGACCTGATATGAAAGAAGTTGATGTAAAGTGTGTATAATTTTTTGGTATGGTTATTTAAGTTATTTTAGGTTTTATTCAACTCTCCCTGGCATATATAAGTGTGATTGGTTTGTCCAGTGAGTGAGTGGAACCTATAGGAAAGTGTTTATTTATTATAGATTTACTGTAGCTATCAGAGTTAACCAAGTCAAAGTATGATATTCATTTTATGGATAATATTAAGAATTATATTTTATGTCTATGGTGGTTTTTAAGTATGATATATCCTTAAGGTTTAATGAACCGGTCATACAGGTTGGCTAGTTACTAACAAGGCTAGTGATGCAAACAGTGAGAAACCCAGGGAGAAATGAGAACATGATTAAGGACATGTTATCATGGATTAGGAATGAATAAAAGTGAATGGATAAATTTTTAAATAATTTTAATACATTTTTTTTTATTTATAATTTTTGGAGGTCATTTTTTATGATGAAAATGTTGCTCATAAGTTGACCTATCTAGTACAAATGAGATAATGAAGGTGTAAAGTTATGAGATTGGTCTGCAAGACTAATATTACCATTTTACCATGTTATAATTTAATCTAATAATTTTATATTTATATAATAAGATCAAAAAAATACATTTTTAGTCTCTCAAAGTGGTCATATAGGTGTTGAAGGTCATTTTCACCATGACTAGTCTTCAAGTCAAATAGGCAATTCTGGGTAAGCAAGTTGTAGAGATAAATTTGAGACCCTATGATATGATTTGATGTATATAATGCACATGATGTTGATGTTTTTGAATAAAATAACCTATAAATTATTTTAATAATCTCTCAAGTTAGTATAATAGGTTTAAACATTGAAGCTAAAATGGGTTGATTAGTTGAGGTTTGACTGTGTGTACTGAGGACAAAATATTGGTATGAAAGACCTATATTTGACATTAAAACTTGTGATATTTATACTTGATATATATATATATATATATATATGTATATATATATATATATATGTATATATATATATATATATATATATATATCAAGTATAAATATCACAAGTTTTAATGTCAAATATAGGTCTTATATATATATATATATATATATATATATATATATATATATATATATATATATATATATATATATATATATATATATATATATATATATATATATATATATATATATATATATATATATAAGGTTTCATAGGTCATGGGAAGTGTTTTTTCATGTGTTGAAGATTAAGTTATTCATGACTGCGTTTTGGAGTGTTATGGTAGTTCTAAGTGGGCTAATTGTAGAGAAGGGTTTGAGAAATTTTGCCTTATATTGTGAAGCCTAAAACACATGGTGATGATATTAATTTTATATATCTTCTATTTGTGTGAGTTTTTACCATCGATGTTTGTCAAAACTATGCTTATGCTTCAATTGTTTAAGACAAACTTTCTGGGTATGTACATGGCTAGTTGTGAATAGTACAAATGGTGTACTTCACATTGTGGTTGAAGTTGAAAATTGTTATGAACTATATATTATCTTAAAATGTGTATATTTAATTTTCATATGATATTTTCATACCATGTGAATTTTTTTAAAGTGCTCCAAGGAAGGCAAATCAAAATGTGTCCTAATTAGACCTAATAGGATTATGTCTCCATGAGACCTAAAGGTGAGATAAGGCCTAATTAAGGTAGGTAAGACCTAAAGGGACTCAAATAAATTTTTATACATATCTAATACATATATTGAGATATATTTCATTGTCAACCTTATGGGTTAAAGATGTTTGGGGAGACTTGTATAAATACTAGGTAATTTTAGGCCTATTTGAGAGTGAAGAAAGCAAGTGAATAGAATAACTTATTTAAAAGTATATGAAGGTATTATATACCATCATAGTAGTTTATAATATTTATTATTAAGGTCTTAAATATGTTTCATGCATGAAAATCAAGGTCATATGACCTAATCAAGTCAAGAAGAGGATTATTTGAGCGAAGAAGCCTAGAAGGTAGTTTGAGAGGGTTTGAAGAGAGAGAAGAGCTGAAGAAGGAGATCATCATATATTGTATGATAATTAAAGTGTTATAAATTTTATAAAGGGTTTTATTTGGTTTACTTGGTTCTAACTCATCTTGGGGGTTGGTGCCTCCTTGCAAGTGGGTTCTTGCTAAAACCTAGTTGAGTTGGTGCTTAGCTAGTTGGGGTTAGTGCTCCATGTGAAGTTGGTGATTCACTAAAGTTATTATTTGTATTATAGTACTATATTAAATTTACATATATAAATTTTTTTTCATACCTTTGGAGGTTTCCCACATATAATTTTTGTTATCTTCTGTTCTTATGCTTCATGCATATATTGATGGTTACTTAGTCATTCTTTGATCTACATGATTGAATGAATGTTTATGAATTATTCAGTAGAATTGAAATAAAGTATTTAAATATTTATTAACCCCACCTCCCCCCACCCCACCCTCTTATTAATATTTATTTTAACAAATCCTTGTATCCACACTCACCTATTGGTTTTTTGGTATTATAACTACTAAAAACATGGTTGGCAGGCAAATGTTTGGTATATGTCAGAACATTGGTATATGTTTCATAAAAAGAAGCGAATTTTAAGTGTTCATCAAATCATTCAAATTAATATGGAACATATCACCATTATTTATTATGTTAATGAAATAGTCCAAAGCAATCCTATATTCTATCTTTTCAAGGTAAAAAAAAGATAAAAAAAACTCCATTACACGTTGTAAACTAGGAGCATTTATGGCAGCTCAAAATAAATCTTGAATGAAAAAAGAAATTCTTATAAATTGGCTACACCATTTCAATAGATCAATACTAGTTGGAATTATTCCTTATAATAGGAATTTGTTTATTTTTGATGGCCATGGGAGTCATGTAGCAATGGAAACTATAGAAGAAGATAAAAGTATGGGAATTGATCTTATTACTTTCCCAACCCACCCTTCCTAAAAGTTACAACCATTGGATGTAAGTGTGTTCTCCCCATTCAAAAATTATTTAAAATGTGAAAGGTCAAATTGGATGGATTGATATCACAATATTGAAATCAAAATGCCTGACATGGATGATTTGGGTAGCATAGGTTTAAGAAATGCACTTTCCATAGAAAAGGTAAAGTTAGGTTTTAGGAGGATAAGTAGATGACCACTAAAAAGATAGGCACTAATATAAGACATAGCACCAAGTGAAGCCTATGAATTTATATATGAAGATGATGAGACTAAAATTCAAATAATCATCTAGTTGGAAAGATATGTAGAGGATGAGGTAGATGAAATTATTTATATTTAACAAAGGTGAGCACTAAACTCGCAAGAATTGACAGGTTGTATGATAAACACTCAAACAACATCAATGTCAGTGAAATATTTGAAAATAAAAGAGTTTATGTAGCAAGCTATTGAAAAATATTAATTATGCAACATTTTTTCATGAAAGAATAATTTATTGAAACTACAAGCATGCAATTTTTTTTCTTCATTTTGAAGACTCAAAAAAGGCTTCTATTATAATGAGAAAGTATGAAATAACAACCTTTTTTTCCACCTTAGTTTGTGTAGTCACATCCAATGTTATGTTATGTAAATTTACTATCATATAAGTAATATTATCCTATGTTTTTCCAATTTCAATTATCTAGTATTGCTATACAATTGGAATAAACATGTTTATATGATTCACATTGGCATAACCTTGCTTGTATTGAAAGAGAGATTTATTACCATCACCAAAGTTTTAGGTGATAGAGTGCATGTATGGTCTCATTCATGGCAAAAATGGCATCCTCAATGACACCATGATATTTATATGAATTTCATTCATACTATAATGTAAGTTATTATTTATATGAATTGCATTCATACAATTGATTATTGTCAAAATATTATTCATGCTATCAATTACATAAATTAACCTTAAATGGTTAGTTATTTTTCTAAGCCAAAATAACTCATTCTAATTGATTCACACATCAACAACATTGATTTAAAATACAATCAATACAGTTTAATAATTCATATAGTCATTCACATATTGACATAATTATTATTTTATTAAAAAACACTTAAAATCCCAAGACATGCAATCAATTCTCTATTTATGTAGAAGTAAAAATAAGAAAACCCAAAATACTAAAAAATTTAGAATACTAAAAATACCTTGTTAAAAAAACCTCACTTGTAAGCAATAATGTCCAAAAATAATCCAAGGCTTAATAATTTTGAAATAATAACATATAATACTAAAACAAACCACAATTATCCATTATGCAAAATTCAAAAGAAAAACCCTATAGTACTAAAATGAAAAACCCATTTAGTGTACGAGGGGTAGATGTCATCCTACGAATCAATAGAACAAATCAAACATGGATATAAATATTTATTTTTTAACATATATTACAGTAAATATTAAAAAAAATTAAACTATTATGGCTCATATCCTTAATGAGGTATAAAATACCTCACCTATAAGTAGTGATGGCCAAAAAAAATCCAATCCTTAACTATGTTAAAAAACACTAGTGTAAATAGAGATGGCTCTCATGAATGCTCTACTTGGTTTTGGCCATAAAATATCCACATTTATGAAGCTAGATATGTGTACGTACTTGACCATTTTTTGTAGACACTTGCACCTAATTTACCATTTCTACATAAGTCAAAAGAAACAAACTCAAAATATGAGAAAAAAACAACAAAATAAAACCCATGAAAACAATTTGACATCCATGCCATGAAGCAATATATAGAAAATTTAAACCATTATGGATTACAAACATTGTGAGGTATAAAACATCTCACCTTTAAGTAGTGATAGCTAAAAAAAATCCATGGATTGGTCATGTTGAAAAACACCAATGGAAATTGGCATGGCTCTCCTGAAATCTACCTTTGCAAAGCCCAAGACCTACACCCAATTCGCTATTTATACATTAGTAAAAAAAAAAAAAAGAACATTGAATATGTTACATAGTAGTATTTACATTGGGTAAAATACTATTTACATTGGTTGATTATTTAATGTGTGGTAAATAACAGTTACTAGTTTGTTATATTACCTAATTTAGTGGTTAGTCTATTATACCTATAAAATTCTTTATTAGGTTATTTGTTATTTCTGATTCCTATTTAGTAGGAAGTTGTCTTGTCTATTTCCTTGGCTGTCATGTCCCCTTTTTAGTTGACATGTTCAGAGTTGATGGTTAGCCTATTATGCGACCCTCGTAGGCTGATAGGATGGTTAGAGGGTCTTGATGGAGATTGGCTTGGCTTCGTTTAGCATAATTTTTCTAGTTGGCTTTCATTTGGGCTCAATCAGACATGTATTGAGGGAGATTAATATTTGATTGATTTAATTAAATATTAATTATTTAGCATATTTTAATTATGCAACCCTAATTCTAATTTAAGAAACCCTAATTAGGGCAAGCATATCTTTTTGGAGGGTATAAGGGTTTCTCATGGGAGAGAATTGAAGGATTATGAATGATTATTGATTTTGATATTGAAGAATTCTTCTGTGAAGACAGAGCCAAGGGTTCCAAGATTCCATTTGCATTGGAGAACGTCCACTCTTCAGTGTGTGTGATTCAGAGGCTATGAGATATCAGCTAATTTATTGCCAAATTGAGAGATAGCTTCATACAAAAGTTATCACAGAGGTTTAATTTTGAGATCTGGCACAGTTGAGACAAACAGGTAATTTGGAATCCTTCATTGGTGAGTTTCAGAGATTGGCAGTCATGGTGCCAAATATTTCAGAGCATAGATTAGTAGTTCTCTTCATGGAGGGATTGACAACCATTGAGAGGTTGGATCAAAGCATTTGATCCTCCTTCATTACAGGAAGCTATGAAGAAGGCGCGAAGTATGGAGATGGCAGCCCCATCCAGTAAATATAACTCCAGAGGTACTTCTTCATCTAGGGATCATAAGTGCTCCAATGGAGATAGAGAGAGACCGGATTTTAACATAGATAAATCAAGTGTAAAGAATGATTCAAAGGCCAATCCAACAGCACCACCTTTGGATCGTGAAGCACTTGACAGTCTACATAGGAAAAAGCTTTGCTTATACTCCAAAGGTCCATATGATGCCAATCACGATTGTCTATTGAGGCCTAAAGGCAAGATAAATCGGGTAATATGGGCATATTGTGAGGATTTGAAATCAAAAGATTTTGAATAGCAGGATAGTTCTAAGGAGTCAGAGGCAGAGGCTTCAAAGCCTAAGGTAGAGGCAAAGAAGGTGGCTCACCAGGATTCTGAGAGACATGTGGTCGAGCTTAGTCATGAGGATTTGGACTCTCAATTAGTTTTAGAGGATGAGGGAGCTGGATATTGTGATGATGAGATAGTTTTAGCAGCAGCTTCTTCAGAGTTAGATGAGGATGAGTCCGATGCTGAAATTCAGAGTGTGGAGGTATACTCAGAGGTTAGTACATTGAGTGTTGTTGGTGAGTACATTCCTGTAGTTGTTGCTGAGGAACATGTTGTTGGAGCTAACACACATGTTCAAGATTTGGGAGTAGTTGGTCCTGATGAGTTTGGCATACCAGTGGAGTTGAGTCTCTAGATTGATTCTTCTCACACTGATGACAGTGTGGTACAGTTGATCATGCCACCTTTATAGAGGGATCAATTATGGGATGGATTGGCACCATCTTTTGTAGATGGAATTGGCAGTTTGAGTTGTCCATTTTATTTGGGTTATGATACTTTGAGAGTTTGTTTCTCATGGGTTCCTAACTATGATAGTTGTGCTTTTGGAGTTTGGTTAAGTTGCATCCGCCAGTTTGATTGTGGATTCCTTTGGGTTATATTCTTGAGGACATTGTAGGAGCTTACAATGATTAACAATAGTGCAGAGCATAACTACATTTGGGATCCAGGTTGATCAAGTGGTTCATTGTTTCGAGATTGCTTGGGGACAAGCAATTTCAGGAGGGGCAGATTGTCATGTCCCCTTTTCAGGTGACATCTTTAGGCTTGATGATTAGCCTATCATGCAACCTTCGTAGGCTGATAGGATGGATAGAGGGTCATGATGGAGCTTGGCTTGGTTTTGATTAGCAGAATTTCTACATTTGGTTTTCATTTGGGCCCTTTCAGACATGTTTCCCTGAGCTCCTACTTTTTAGGGATATTTGACATGTAGCAGATCACCCTTGTTTTAGTATGGTCATGTGCAGAATCACTCCCTGATTCACTAGCTTCAATCGGTTCGAGGATTCGACATGTATTGAGGGAGATATTAATATTTGATTGATTCAATCAAATATTAATTATTTGGCCTATTTTTAATTAGAAACACTAATTCTAATTTAAGAAACCCTAATTAGGGCAAGCATATCTTTTTGAGGGTATAAGGGTTTCTCATGGGAGAGAGTTGAGATTATCCATTGAATATTGATTTTGATATTGAAGAATTCTTCTGTGAAGACTGAGCCAAGGGTTCCAAGATTCCATTTGCATTGAAGAACGTCCACTCTTTAGTGTGTACGATTTAGAGGTTGTGAAATGTCAGCTGATCTATTGCCAATTTGAGAGATAGCTTCATACAAAAGTTATCACAGAGTTTTACAAGTTTGGGAGATAGCTTCATACAAAAGTTATCACAGTATTTCAGGTATTTTGAGAGATAACTTCACACAAAATTTATCACAGGTATTTCATGTATTTATTTCATTAGGTTTTGAATCAATAAATTATACAGATAGAGATCTTTTGTATTAGAGCCATAGATCTTGAGATTAGGTATCTAGAATCCAGGCCCCAGCATATTATCTTGCTTTTGTATGGAATCCATACCAATTCGTATAATTCCATACCATTTTGCAGCAAGCTAGACAGTGCCACAGGAAGTATTATCTACCGACAATGGCAGTATTACCGATGATGGTAGTATTAGCTACTGACGATGGCAGTATTACCGATGATGATAGTATTATCTACCGACAGTGGTAGTATTATCGACGATGGTGACTATGTTTTTGACACAGTAGGCTAAGATGTACTAGATTCAGGTTTTATTCCCAGTTTGTAGAAAACTCAGGTTTTTAAGATCGTATTTGAGTATTATTTTATATGCATGACAGAGGATATTTATTGTAATCATCTGGATGAATAATAAGATTAGTGATTTGGCAGTTAAGAGATTTACTGTGGTTTATTTGTTTATTTGAATTTATTTTGCAAAATCGTATCTTTGATCAGAGCTTTGTTAAAAAAAAGGAGCCCCTAAGTTAGGGACAATACAGTAATATCCCTTTCTTAGGGTCTCCTATTTTTAACATAAAGCAATGATACCACTGTAATATCCCTTCGGATATCAAAACAAAAGCTCTGATACCACTGTAATGTCCCTAACTTAAGGGCTCCTTTTTTTGACAAAGCTCTGATCAAAGATATGATTTTGTAGAATAAATTCAAATAAACAAATAAACCACAGTAAATCTCTTAACTACCAAATCACTAATCTTATTATTCATCCAGATGATTACAATAGATATCCTCTGTCATGTATATAAAATAATACTCAAATACGGTCTTAAAAACCTGAGTATTCCACAAACTAGGAATAAAACCTAAATCTGGTACGTCTCGGCCTGCTGTGTCAAAAACACAGTCACCATCATCGGTAATATTGCCACTGTCGATAGATAATACTACCATCATCGGTAGCTACTACTGCTGTCATCGATAACACTGCCATTGTTGATAGCTAATACTACTGTCATCGGTAATACTGCCATCGTCGATAGATAATGCTTCTTGCGGCGCTATCCAGCTTGCTACAAAATGGTACATAATTGTATGGATCAGTATGGATTCCATACAGAAGCAAGATAATATGCTGCGACCTAGATTTTGGATACCTAATCTCAAGATCTATGGCTCTAATACAGAAGATCTCTATTTGTATAATTTATTGAATTAAAACCTAATGAAATAAATACATGAAATACCTGTGATAACTTTTGTGTGAAGTTATCTCTCAAAATACCTGAAATACTATGATAACTTTTGTATGAAGCTATCTCCCAAACCTCTAAACCTCTGTGATAGCTTCTGTATGAAGCTATCTCTCAAATTGGCAATAGATTAGTTGATATTTCATAGCCTCTGAATCGCACACACTGAAGAATGGACGTTCTTCAATGCAAATGGAATCCTGGAACCCTTGGCTCAGTCTTCATAGAAGAATCCTTCAATATCAAAATCAATATTCAATGGATAATCTCAACTCTCTCCCATGAGAAACCCTTATACCCTCAAAAAGATGTGCTTGTCCTAATTAGGGTTTCTTAAATTAGAATTAGTGTTTTTAATTAAAAATACGCCAAATAATTAATATTTGATTAAATCAATCAAATATTAATATCTCCCTCAATACATGTCAAATCCTCGTACCGATTGAAGCTGGTGAATCAGGGAGTGATTTTGCACATGACCATACTAAAACAAGGGTGCTCCGTTGGATGTCAAATATCCCTAAAAAGTAGGAGCTCAGGCAAACATGTTTGAAAGAGCTTGAATGAAAACCAAATGTAGAAATTTTGCTAATCGAAACCAAGCCAAGCTCCATCATGACCCTCTATCCATCCTATTAGCCTACGAAGGTCACATGATAGGCTAATCATCAAGCCTAAAGATGTCACCTGAAAAGGGGACATGACAATGGCTATATAATAGCCAATGTATTGATCATTTTATTATTATTATTATTATTATTATTATTATTATTATTATTATTATTATTATTATTATTTATTATTATTATTATGTGTTTGATATTATGATTATTATTCTCTCTTTGAATTTGTCTCTATCATCCTTTACATGATTGAATGAGATAAATCATTGAATAATATCCTTCTTAAGTTATCAGTGATATCAGAGCACTTTAATCATCCATGGAAGCCATGTAAGATCATATCAGAATATGAATGCTCACCAAACTATCTTGTGGGAATGTCATAGTTGATAATGACCTCTAGTTTTTTTATTGCATGAATAAAACCTAATTTCTATCACTTTAAATGATATATATCTAAGATGTTATGCTATGTTGTGTCAATTCCTCTCCAACATAGTCTATATTTTATATCCAAACATTAGTGCATAACTATGTATAGAATCATGTGGATTATTATGTATATTGAAAATCTTGGTTATGGTTAGCATCAGTCCCTTATCCAATGTAGATTTATTCAATGAGATATGTCAATGCCAATATCACATTATCATATGACACTATATTTTCTTGAGCTATATACGTAACATCACTTGCAGTATTTTTGAATCTTTCTTTAATACATATTGTTTGTCAAATGTCTCTTGACATTTTCTTTTGTAATAAGTCATTTCTTATTAATCAATTATTTTAGGCTTTATAGTTTTGTATTTTAGTTTGATCATCAAAATAATAATCAATTTTAAATCTTTGATTAATTGGATTTGGTCTTTAGTTCAAAATCTAAGAAAGTACAAGGTTATTTACATTGTTTCTTTTGTCTTTGAAAAATAGATTATATTAATATTTATCCTTTAATATCATTTATATAAAAATGGTTTTATTCTTTAAAAATGTATTAAAATAACTAAGGTTTTTTTAAGTCAATTATTATGTTGTCAAGTGTCTCGATTTGTTTTGTTATGTAAAAGAGTCAAATTGTGTAAAATAATAGTTTTGAGACATATTTTATAAAATGATGCATTTTTTGATGGATACTGACATCCTTTTTTTGTTTGTATAAATTGTGGGGACATAATGGAAAAATTTAATCATGTTGAAAAATTTGATGGACAAGACTTCCACACATGGCAAGTATGGACTCAGTCCTGATCAATAAAGATCTATGGTATATTATTGATGGAAAAGTGAATAAACCAAAAGATGTAGAGGAAGCAAAAAAATAGGAGAGAAAATATTGAAAAGATACAATAATTATTGGATTGGGACTATCTGATGCTTCCTTGGATCATATATATTTATCTAAATCATCTAATATAATTTGAAAATCACTAAACAAATTTTTTGGTTCACATGCTAGAATTGCAATGATAGAATTAAAGTAAGGATTATTATTTCTCAAGATGGAATAATATGATAACATGGTGGATCACATTAGTAATTTTTTATCCATATCAATTAAGTTAGATAGAATTAAAAATGGTCTCCCTATTGATGATGTAAAAGTTGTTTTATTGAATAGCATGCCAACTAATTATTCTAATATGGTATTTATGTTGAGTAAACTTAATCCTAGTTCAAAAGATCTTATTTATTCTCTAATTAGGGAAGAAAAAATAACTATGATTTTTGAACCATAGGAAACTACAATGTAGTATAAAAACAAGAAAGATAAGGCATTTGCTAAGAAAAATTTGAAATTCTATTTCAAATAGGGATCAACTTCCAAAGATCTAAATAATTGACTCACTTATTTCTATTGTAAACAAACTAGTCATATATCTATGAATTGTAGGAAAATAGCACAAATTTTACATGATGGAAAATTGTAAGATAATGCCATGGCTATTGATGAAGAAGAAGAGAATGAAGAGGAAGGAAAAGCTACTCACATAGAAGATCAAAGTGATGAAGATTATCTCTATTAGATGATTTTTTGAAGGAAGTTGGAGGTCATTCAAGCCTCTCATTATCCACTAGAAATGGGGCCACTTATACTTTACGTGAATGCATTTTTTATTTTTTGGATTTAAGTTTTCAACTTTTTATTATGGTGTGAAAAATAAGAACAGATGTGTATATTCCTATTCACTTGTGAGTATTTCCACTGTAACCCCTTTTGTAGAAGCATTGTATAATATTGATAAAAATGTATTGTAGAAATCATGATATAAATTTTATTGGTAAATATATCAAAAACTATTTGTGTAGGGGTTTTAGTGAACCTAAAAAACCAATTGTGTAAGGTTTTTGGTGAACTTGGAAAACTAATTGTGAAAGGTTAGTAGTATACCTTCAAAACTAATTGGGTAAGGTTGTTGGTTGAAGTTGGATAAAATAAACTTAAAAAAAGTTTGGAAGATGAATAGAAGTATAGGTATTTTTTCATGCCCAGGTGGTCGCTGTATTCATCTATGAAAGCTACTTGTAAGAATATAGTATGTTGGAGTTTTGCGCAAGATCGATGCTACATGGGTAAAGAGAAAATTGTGTGCACATAGAGGTGGTACGATATAATCATAAAATGATATATGTTTTACCATGTAAAAATTAAGGGGTGGAATGTTAGGTATTAGTATTTACATTGGGTAAAATACTATTTAAATTGATTGATTATTTACCTTATGTTAAATAACACTTAACATTTTTTTGTATTACCTAGGTTAGTGGTTAGTCTATTATACCCATAAAATCCATTATCGAGTTATTTGTTATTTGTCATTACTATTTATTAAGAAGTTATTTTAGATATTTATATGGCTATATAATAGCCAATGTATTGTCCATTCCATATGCATAATATAATAGTATTATTATGTGTATAATACTCTGATTATAATTATCTCTATGCATTTGTCTCTATCATCCTTTGCATGATTGAATGAGATAGATCACTAAATAATATCCTTCTTGAGTTATCAGAATACTAAAAAAAACCATTCATTTTATGGTGATGGGAAGATAATTTTTTTAAAAACATTCGAAGCCATACTCACATTTTTGTAACCATTTGGATCATTAACATAATGTGGTATTGAAAACCTCACCTATAAGCAGGGATGGAAAAATAAAACCCAAACAAGTAGGTGGATTTTGGTTTTACCCACATTAGATCATCTCTTCTCTTTGACAATAAATCACATGCATAATGATAAAATTAATTAAATTTAGGGATGGGAAAGTTGAATGCGAAATGAAGGGTAGTAAATGTAGTGTGGTCAGGCATCAATGATTTGTCACTTCAAAATAGGTGTATGCATTCCATAGGTTACACAGTATTAAATTTATATAAAATTCCCTAATTTGGGTGCCCACTTAGATTCTTGTTAGTGATGTTACCATTATTAATCAGTTGGACCTCCAAAATGACACTATAAATACCACTTACATGATAATCAAAACCATGGGTCCATACTACCATGTTAGATGCTAAAAATAAAAAATAAAAAATTAGATGCATGAATCTATCCATCAACATCAACTTTAAATGTTGATGTTTCATGTTTTAGGCACCACATAAATTCAAAGTTAGTGTGCACAATTATTGGGTCCTATCCATTAAATTGATTTAGATCAAACCTTCGAACTGTAATAATTTATCACTTTGTTGATTGTTTTCAAACAAACATGCATTTCTACAACGTGTTCTCTTGAACCATTAGTTTAGTTGAAGCAATCATTGATTTTTATTTGATTGATATTTTTTGAAATTAATGAATGTAGGCCCAAGATGAGATTCAATTTCCTAGTTTGAAATTGAGCCTCTATTTATTTCTAAAATGGATAATTTTGAATCATCATCACTCCTTAGAATTGCTTAAGCATATACCATTTATAGCCTCGATAAAAGAATTGAGAAGTCATCTTGATTATTAGTTTTTCTACAGGATTGGGAGGAATATGTTAGGATTAGCTTTCACATTGTGTTAAAATAGGTATTTATAGAGAAGTAAATAATAACTAGATGAGTATTTACCATAAAGTAAATAATACTTACGGTTATGTAAGTTAGTAAATAATATATTACTGTTATGTAAAAATAATATATTTGTCATTATATTATTATTTTTATATATTATTGGTAACAACAATATAATACCTATGAGCTATTATAAGAGATTGTGAGATTATTTGGGAGATATTATGGGTAGTAGGTTTCCATTATTATAGGATGGTATTATTATATCTTTGTATTATGTACGTATTGATTAATTAATTAGAGAATAGAGAATATAGAAGCAAATTATTATTTATAAATAATTCTCTCTATGCATGAATTAATTCTTTATCTGGCTCTTTAAATTTGTAACAGTGGTATCAAAGCAGGATGGGCTTATGAGAATTTGTGAGGGTCCATCATTTCTTTCTTTGCCCCTGTGAATGAATATTATTAAAATATGAGTGAATCTATTTAATTTAGGTATACTTAGAAATATTTGAGCATTGAAGTCTATTAATGTACATTCTTTGATCTTGAAAGTTTATCATGAGTGGAGTGGGCCCTCTTAATAATTAGTGCATAATTGTCTGATGGTATGAATACAACCATATGCTTCTTGATCTTTGTGTGGTTTGATCAACTATGCTTGTGCTTGAAATTTATGAGAACTCTAGAGATATCAATTTAAGGAGTCACAATATTGATTGGAGCAGTCTTGTGAAAATCATATTGAAGCCTTGGTGTCTTTGTTTTCTATGTTGGAGATCAAATCATTTCATGCACCATTCCTGTGCACTCTTCAAGAATATCTATATTTCATTTAACAATACATGCATATTTGGATCTAAATGTATTGTGTTTATTTAACCCATCTACTTAGGTGTGTTCAAACTACATAAATCTAAAAGGGATTTTTAATTAATTAGAATAGTGCGTCTACATAGAGCATGTTGACACATTCTCAAGGCATTTATTCACTGACCAATTCTCTAGCAAAGACTCAACAAACCCTTAACCTAATGTTGTTTAGTTAAAAGTGTAATGCACAGTGACTATTATAATCATGTTCTATTTACCAAATTAAAAATTCCTGTGCTTTGAAGTTTCTATTGGGATTTTATCTATTGACTTCATTCATCAAACGCATGTGGTATTTTCTAGTCTGATAAAAAAAATTCATGCAATTCGATCCATTTGTGTGTATGTAGAGCATCATTTAGATTTACCTCAGCTCTATGCTGGTGACAACCTCAATCTCATCTTCACGTCACATGACATCTAACATAATTCTTATCTGATCCATGTACTTATATCACCTTGATTATATACTAGAGACTCTGCGAGTGCATCTAATTGGAGCTCCTTTTTATCTGTACAATTGGTTCATATTTTTTCAAACATCATTGATCTATTTGTTGATCTTTGTACCTATCAGCCTTACTGGATCCGGTGGTATTCATTTAACATGCATATTCAAAATGGCCAACCAATCTTCGTAACTTCTTAGTTAAGTTTTATCAATGTTTAATCTTAGAATCATAGATGCATTTTCACTTGTATGAAACATTCAAAAAGTGAGGGGGTTCTAATTTTTATGGAATCAATTAATCTAGAACCCACCAAAACCATCAGAGCACATTTTGATCTTATTAGCTGAGTGAGCAATAATCAACTAGAGGTTGGAAGATACATGTAGGATGGAGATCTTTTAGTGACCTCTCATTAGTCACCAATGATGGGGCTACACCAATGATGTGGTAACATTTTATGGTGTGTTATTTTAAGTTTTTTAGTATGGTATGGTAGTTATATTTATTTTAGAGCATGTGTGAAAAATAAGAACAATAGTTCCTATTCACTTGTGAATGATGTTCTCATACAATCACTTTTGTATATTTATATTATAAAATGTTGATCTAGAAAACATTGTATCAATCATGATGAAAGGTTAGTGATAAACCTGTGAAAACCATGTTCTAAAGTTAGTGGTAAATGTATGAAAACCATTCTTTAAGGTTAGTGGTGAATTTGAAAAAATCATTCTATAAGGTTAATGGTGAACATGATAAAATCATTCTGTAAGGTTATTGGTGAACCTATAAAAACCATTTTTTGAAGGTTATTAGTGAACCTAGAAAACTAATTACATATGAATGTGAAGGAAGAGATGTGTGATGGCACATGTATGCAAAGAATATTATGAGCACACAGAGGTGGCATGCTACAATAAGAAGATGAGATATAATGTACCATGTAAAAACTATAGGGGAGAATGTTAGGATTAGTTTTCACATTGTGTTAAATTAGGTATTTACCAGGAGGTAAATAGTAACTAATACTTATAGCTATAGTTATCTATTTATCATAAATTAAATAGTAATTATAGTTATGTAAGTTAGTAAATAATATATTATTGTTATTTAATAATAATATATTTATTATTATATTATTTATTGTATATATTGTTGGTAAGAACAATATAATACCTGTGAGCTATTATACGATATTGTGAGATTATTTGAGACATATTATGGGTAATAGTTTAGATGATTATAGGATGGTATTCCTATATATTTTTATTATATACGTATTGATTAATTAATCATAGAATAGAGAATATAGCAGTAAATTATTATTTGAAATAATTTTCTTTGTGCATTAATTAATTCTTTATTTGGCTCTTTAAATTCATAATAGAAGAAGCTACTATGAAAAAGCCTCTATGATCTCAGATGATGCATATTTCCCATGCTCTTGCAATATTTATTTTAAGGCTCCAACAAAATTTAGTCTAACTCAATTTTCATTGGGTGGAATCCATTTATTGTTCTAATGAGTGTTCCTAATTACTCTTACCCTTTAAATAGGTAATATAACCACAAAATTTTAAATAAATATAAGTATATATTTTTAGACGTGATTGAATAATTTACTACCTTTTATTATTTTTTGGTTGTCCTTAAAAAAATAAAATGTCATGGATCACTTTTTAGCTTGTTTTACTTCCATTGTCTCATTTGAATAGTACTACATTAAAAAAATCTATTGAAGTAGACTTAGTGACTTTCATTGCAAACAATATTAATAATTTTTAGTGTTTCAATGATAAGAAGTGCATCCTAAAACTTTTACTGAGCTCAAATATATTTAAGCATCAAATTATTGATGAAAAAGAATATATAATAAGTCACTACTGAATGATGAAGAGGAGAGATCAAAACAAATAAAAATAATAAAGTTTTATTTTATTTATTATTATTATTATTATTATTATTATTATCATCATCATCATTTTTTAAAATTTAATTTAAATATTAATTTTTCATTTAACAAATTTTAAAGAAAGCTAACAACTCATGAGAGGAACTCTCCTCTTACAAGAAGACTATATTGAACATATTAATTTAATAGGATTGTTAAATGCCCTCAACATATTAACTTTTGAATTCTTATCAAATGTATGTTGATATTTACATTGATCTAAAAGAAAAAAAAATTACTCATATACCCCTCAAAGACAACACCTAATAAAACCACATTTGATTAGGAAGTACATAAATTGATGTGTAATAATAAGTTTATCTATTAAACATCCTCATTGGGTGGCCAATATAATCTTTGTTATAAAGAAGAATCATTAAACACTTATATCCATCCATAATCTATGAACATTTGTGTTTACCGAGTAATAATATGTTTTATCCACGTATTTATCTTTGACCTAATAGCGATTTTTTATCCACATATCTATGGTTTACCTATGAGCGATTGGTGAAAGAATTTGCATGATCGACCTTTAATAACCCTTGTATTTTTAAATCTTTGATATATTCTCAATGACTTACCATCATTTTTATCTTATATTGTAAGTTTTCATTTGAATTCTACTCCTTTTTTAATTGTGAAGGATATTAGAAAGTGAAAATAAATGATTTTATTAAAAATGTTATTCCTTTTTCATAATCTAAAATGTTTAAAGTACTTTGTACTTTAGAAATTTTTATTTCTCATATTTAATATGTTTGATTTAATAAAAATGTACAAAATTTATTATTCATAAAAAATAATTATAATAATGATAATATATTAAAATTATTTTTATATAATAAAATGAAAAATAAAAATGTAAACTTTTATATATAAAAGAACCTAGATACCAATATTTTTTGATATTAAAACTTACTCTATTAATATTAGAATGATTATTAACAATGTATTTAGATAACCAAAAGGCCAATGTATGTAAATATAAATGTGTTCTAGTTTATTTTTGAACTGTTAAATTGAAAACCAAATAAATTGAATGAACAAACAAACGAAAAAGAAGAACTTATGAAAATTTGTCTATACATACATCTCAGAATTATACAAAGTTTCATATTTTGTCCCATTCTTCTCGAGAGCTGCACAATTTGGTTCCCATTGTGTCCCTGGAAGTGGCACTGGTCTACTTGGCTTCATCCTTGTCACTCCCATTTTTCCTTTGCAAGAGCATTACATGAGGATTGAAAAGGTGGTTAAAATCACAATCAGCGCTTAGCATTGGATTAACAGGCTAACAAAAGAAACATTTTGTAAGATTCCTCTTTCTCAATAGGCTAACAGACATGAAGGTGGTAAACTCTCTCCTTTTCCGTATACACTTTCTCAAATTCACCATTGGATTTCGTTGATAAGCAAACATGTGTTATGGGTAATTTGTTGTTTTTAATTCGTTTAGCTTTGCTTAGCCAATAAGAGAGTTTTGTGGCCTATTTGTTGTAAGTGAATATTTTTCGTTTGTAAGGAGTCTGATCCATAAATAGTAACTCACTGTTTTATTGTGTAACATTTTTTAGCTTATTTTTTATTTTAATAATAATAATTATTTTAAAACATTTCAATAATAATTTTTAATAATCTTTAATTTTAATTGTGCAATTAAAATATAAAATTAATAAAAATAAAAATCTAAAAAATTTATATTATTAAATAATTTTTATATTATTGATTAATTATTTTGAAATGATCTAATTGACATTCCCCAACATCACATTTTAAACCAACTTTCTTCTATAATTATAAATAAATATTTTTTGAGTAAGAGAACTACCTCCTTGTTTATTCAAATTTTAAGATACAAATTCAAGCCGAGAATATAATTAAAGTATTTTTTACTTCTAGAATTTTAAACTCAAACGAAAGTTGTTAACATGATAGGCGATACAGGGAACAAGTATATACGACGGTACCATCGCTTTCAATGATATTTTAAATGTTGAGATTCAAATCTTTTTATATTTTTTTCCTTTGCTCCATTAATAATATGTTTCTTGCACGCTGCACTTTCCACCACAGCACGCCATTGTTTTGACACCCATCAAATGATAATTGTTTTGACAAATTCACTTTATCTCAAAACTTATTATTTTTTTTAATTTAAGTTTCACAACGCCATTGTTGTTTTATTTACACCCATCTAATAATAATTGTTTTGACAAATTCACTTTTATATCAAAACTTATTATTTTTTTAACTTTAAGTTTCACATAATATGACAATTAGAAAGATAAAAAGAGAAAAGGAAAAAAATATTTTAACAAGTATAATTGTCTTCTCGATGTCTTCCACCATTTTCTCTTGATTTTAGTGCATTTTATAGGTACATTTGTGGTTTTATCTAGTTTCCTCTTCTTTGAATCCTTGCAAGTCGCAAGGGTTATGGTGGCATTGTTTTTTTTTATTTTAGTCTCATGCATTTTACTCTTCATCCCTTTCAAATCTTCCTCTAATTTATCTATCTTCAACGTCAAATTGGTCATATCATTTTTTAGCTCACTAATGTCCTATTCAAGATCCATGAACATTTGATTATTCTTTTTAAGTTAAATTTATAACTTCTCAACTCTATCTTGTAACTCCACCAACATCTTCCTATTATTTTTGAATTCAATAATCATTTTGTTGATGAAGGTGAGTAAGGTATTACTATCTCTTTCTAATTTTTCATCCTTGTTTTGATATGCTACTCTTTAAGTTCCTAGTGCTTCAATTTTGATATTTCACCATGGGGTTTATGGAGCTCCATCTTCAATGAAGTCTTTGGGTCTTCCAACTTGTCCTTAGATGTCCCACTCTTGGTCATCGATTATTTTCCTGAGAGGGGCCCTAAGTAAAGTTTTTATTGGAGAGAGCCTAATTGTCCAATGTTTCATCTACTTCCTCCCTAACAATCCTATTGGGCCTTTTTTAGTCCCAACCACAATCTTCTTCCTGAGCGGCCCCTTAAGTTTAATGAACCCATGTTTTCTTACATCCTCCCTTTGTGTTTCATAAAAAACTAATTTTTTAGTATCATATAAGGTTAGATCTTATTTCATACTATGTCAAATATAAATTTATATATTCTTTCTAGATTGAATTTCTTAATTTTAGGCTTAAAAATAGCTCTAACTGCATTTCACTTGATTTGCTTGATTTTGTTTTTATCCATTTTGTGTTTTTTTTTTTGAAAACAAAACAATATGATTGTATAAGGTAGATCTAACCATGGTAATTTTTAAGGAATTATTTTTTGAAATATGATTGCAGGCAAATATTTTTATTTTAAAAATTATGAAACATAAATATGGTAAAATTTTTTAAAGAATAACATATAATTTACTATTGATATATGTATATTTTAAATTGCACTTGATTTGTTTGATCTTTTATTTATCCATTTTATATTTTCACAATGAAAACACCACAAAATGATTGTATAAGGAAGATCTAACTATGGTGTTTTCAAAGGAATGTTTTGTTTTAAAGAAGCGTATAAAGTTAGGTAAATATATTTGTTTTTAAAATTATATAACATAAGTATGGTATGAAAATTAAAGTAATAATATAGAATTTACTATTTAGATTTGTATATTTTGGTAAATTTAACAAATTTATGGACATTTTATAAGAATATTTGGAAATTATTTAAAATATTAGTAAAAAAATAACTAATTGGTGTAAAATAGCCCCTAAAAATACATTGGATCTAACATTTCACAATATAAAATTGTAAATCCAAATTTGTCATAGTGCTTAAATTTAGTAAACATGTAACATGAAAATTATAAATTGATAAGTATACTTGAAAAGAGGCAAAAGATGATGGGATGGACACATCATGATGAACTAAATGCATATCTAAGTTTTTTAGATCTATAGTTGACTATATGTCAAATTTGGAGTATTGAATGTACAAAAACATGATCAATGCCTAAGTTGTTTGTGTCCAATGTGAGATCATAACTAACTAAAATTGATTTATGTTCATGTTATTATGTTAATTCCATACTCTAGTCACATTGAGATATTGATTTCCCTATGTCTCTTTGAAACTAGATATCATGCCTATTTATACTTATGCTTCTTTGATTAGAAATGCATCTAAATACTATCATCTTCATTTTTATTGACCTAGCTTGTCATCAAATTCAACTCACAAAAAAAAAGTCATGGGTCAGGAAACCATTATATTCCAAACATTATAATTAGATCTTACGTGGTTTTATGTAGTATGAATGAAAATATTGAGCAAGTATTTTTGTCCCTCATTTGCCAAACATGTGAATATGTAACTACATGCAATCCAATTAAAACATTCATTTGGTATAACATCAATTAAATCCATTAGAAGTATAAATATGTTTATAACAAGGGTGAGATCAAACTAGAATTTGAGATTAAATGATCCCAGCCTTGTCTCTATCACCCTGTCCCCAACCCTACACCCTCCCTCACCCACCCCCCACACACATTCCATATATTTTTAAATTGCTTGGGATGACTTGGTATAAATAGGATGATCTAGGATAAAATTATCACTTAGTTTAACTCTATAAAATATAAATAAAATACAATCAAGGCACATGATAAAGAAAAGGACTCAAAAAATTATTAAAGATATAATAGATAGGAATTTAATTTTTGCCTAGGGAAAGAGTGATGAGATTGTTCATTTCATCCTAAGAAAAATAAATGCACAGTGTTCAAGTAATACCATATAACTATGTGTAACTTTTCACTGAATTGAAAATGAATAGATTGTGAGAAACATTAGATGTATCTAGCAGGATCAAGGATTTAAAAAAGAGCAGTGTGGGGTAGGATATGTTCTAGAGACAAAGAATCATCCATCATTTTAGCAATCATAATAAAGTAGGGAAAGGAAACTATGGAAAAATGGATTATATCAAAATTAGATGTCTACAAAATGCCCCTAATTTGATGTCTATGGTAGTGAATGTATGCATGTGTCAAAGCATAAGTAAAAATAATTGAAGAATATATATTTACTTACATAGGGAAAGGTGAAGAGATTGAATAATGCTTGAGAAAAGATCCATCCTCACTAATTTTATAACATATTTAAAACAATTTTCAATTTCTATAAGTAGTTAGCATTATAATGAAAAATATGAATTTGAAATGAAAATTAAATAAGGATAGGATCAAATATACTTAATCTACATTGAAACACATTTCATCATCTTAAAAAAATTCACATTATTCATATTATTTCTATTTTATTTTTTTTGAATTTAAGTACTAACATAAACACTTGTTCTTTAGGAGTTTTGTGAACTTGACTCATTTCTTTATCAATAAAGTAAATAAATTGTGTTTCAAGAAGCGCTTCCCAATTTTCTGCTTACTAGCCTTCGTTTAATAGTTTTTCTCAAAAAATGAGATATATGCCCCCTCTTTTGAGATGAGGGATTGAATATCTAGTACCCGCAATCAATCATCTCAAAATAATATAATTATAAACACCATGTATAATAATATTATGTATAACTAATACCATTGCAAAATTTATTAAGTCAAATGTAACTATAATAAAGTGTCACATAAAAAGGTCCTATTATATATATAAAAGAAGGAAAATAATTATGTCTCAAGTGTCGTGTCACATAGAAAAGATATCATCAAGCAAATCTCAATATAAAAAAACTCAATTTGAATGAAAGGAATAAACATAATGATATTTAAAATTATATTAACATTTGATTTATATAAAATTTATAAAAAAAATTATTAAAAATTAAAATATAAAATCTATAGTAAATTAAATATGATATTATTAAATGAATATAATTATATTGAAATAAATATATATATATATATATATATATATATATATATATATATATATATATATATATATATATATATATATATATATAAATTTTAACACCCTTTAAATAATTTATTTAACAGAATGATGATTTTGTCTCATATAAATGTAAATCTATTGAATTTTCCATTCAATAAAACTCAATAGAAGTTAATGTTTAAATTTGGTTGTTGATGGGATTGCTTGCGGTAGTCGCTTTCAATGATATTTTCAATGTGAGGATTCAGATCTTTGTTTTTATATCATTGGTAATATGTTTCTCCACCCGGACACGTCATTGTTGTTTTATTAACACTTATCAAAAGATTATTGGTAGGGTTTCCTCTTAAGCTGACGAAGAGATAGGTTCTCTCTAATTGTCAAAATCTCACATTACATTAAGTTATCTGAGACACCTCTACAAAGCTTTTTGTCTTTTTGCGTGGCATGAATGATGGGATGATGACCGATGAGTTAAACTCTGTGACGGAAGGTTCATCCTGAAAATCTGTACTACATATTTTTTTAGTTTGATTGGAATTCCTTAAATATGTAAATATTTTATAATCTTCATCCTATCCTCTAATAGTAATTTATTTGTTTTTTTTCTTAGTTTTTAGTCTATGCTGGCATGGTATTATTAATAAACAGATTTAACAATTTGTCAACTATTTAATTAATTATATGCAATTGTTTGTTCTTTATAAATAAGATTTGTTTTTATTTTTTTATTTAAGGAATACATTCTTTTAAAATAGGTGTTTAATATTAAATATGCAAATTTAATAAATTATAAGCAATTATAATTATATATATATATATATATATATATATATATATATATATATAATTTAGTTTTATATATAATAATTTAATCAATTAATTTAATAATATTTTTAGTTATGTCATAATATTATACTTAAAAAATTAATTACGCAAATAATTAATATATAAAATTAATGTTTAAAAATATATAATTTCATTTATCTTATTTTAAATTAATATTTTTTTATATTTAACTAAATACATATTACATTCAAATTTAGTTTTTAATAAGTTGACAATCTATAGAAGCTTACAAATATTTTCGATAGTCCTTACCAAAACATGAATAATATAGATTTCACTTCAATTATTAATATTTTGGCTTTAACTAAAAGCAATTAATTCCTACTTATTATACATTACAATTTGAGCTTATATTACAAATTCAAATAAAAATTTAATCATAAATAATGCTCAATACAAAAACATGACCTAACTACTATACCGACTTATGTTATGAAAGACACCTAAATAATTTATGACATTATTTAATATTAATTTGATTTAAATTAAATGTTATAAGAAGATTAACAAAAAAAAATGGTAGCAGTACAATGAGGACAACTCGCAAGAGCTGATTTTTTTTCAACCATAGGAAAATGATGTAGAAAAAATAAGCCAACCTTCTAGAGGCCATAACTTTTGACTCATAACTCCATTTGAGCTCTTTCATGTGCCAAAATGACCACATCAAAAAGTTTGATTCTACCTTAAGCCACTTTATCCACTTAGATTTGATTTCAATATTTTTTGGAGGCCAAACATGATTATCTAAGGGTCTAAAATTAATGTCTAAAATTAATGATTATTTTTTGAGATTTTTTTTATTTTTTATTTTTTTATTTTTTTATTTTTTTATTTTTTTATTTTTATTTTTAAATTGCATATTTTTAAAACCAGAAGTCAACTTTAGTTGAATTTCATTCCATAAGCTAATTTAGTATTGAAGTTATTTTGAGAAATTTTTAAAGCCATGTGCGCTTGCATGCAAAACTTACCATACATAGTGGTTGCTAAAAATAGACTTTTTAAAAAATATATATAATTTTAGATTATTTTATTTTTAGCACGTCAACTCTAAATTCCAATTTTAGATTTATTAAAGCATGGTTTGAGTTCTAATTATTTTAATAAATCAATACAATCAATTCTAAGTATTGTTTAAAGATCTTGACCTATTGGTGATTTTTCTTAATCTTGTTAATTTTCAAGTTCATTATCATTTAATACTAATTTTATTTAAAATAGATAGTATAAATTTTTTATTTACTTCCATGTTTCTAAATTGTATTTTTTTTATATCTTATTATATTTTGTATTTTTTTTTTTTAATTTTACTTTGTAGTGTGATTTCGAGCCCTTTTGACTCTATTTGTGTTCCCCTCTTTTTCATTTTTAAATATATGTAGTTAAATGTCAACATAAATATTAATATTGTTTTAAGTTCAATTAAAATATTATTTAAAAAAAAATTATTTATTAACAATTATTTTTTAAAGTCTTTTTTATAAAAAGTTTATTTACATAAATATATTTAGCAATTATTTTTTAAAATCTTCTCTATAATAAAATATTTATATAAAAAAATTTAACAACTAATTTTACATAATTTAGAATTTCCATAACATTTTATTTATATATAAATATAATGTTTTTAAATTTTTTGTTTAAAATTTTAAATGTATTTTACTATTTGGAAGTTTGACAAAAATACAAAGATATTTCTACCTTTTCATTTTATTACCACGTCCCCGAAACTCCATGTGCTTTTCTTAAGCTTCACATATTGTTACCATTAAAAGGCATGGAGAAGATGTGTTTACACGTCGATAAAAAATGTAGATCAACAATAAAATAAAAAGATAAATTTTGAAACATAATTTGAATGCCCTTTTCTAATTTTAGATCAATTGACTAGGAATTATTTTTATTGTATATGATTGTGATGCTAACTTAAAACTAATTATGTATGGTATTTTAGAAAATTGGATCTTTTTCAATATTAAATATAAATGTATTTATTTTTTAATATTAAATTTAGATTCTTTATTTTTATTGTATTTGATTTGTTTGTTTGATTATTTTCTTTTATCTTTTTTTATTTTCACAATAAAAACAAGATAAAATTATTGCGATAAGAAGATTCCAGTTTTTAATAATGTAAAATAATAAATTTAGAATTGTAATAGTGGTTAAATTTATTAAATTTGTAAAATAAAAATTCTAAATAAAAAATTGATCTAGAATATAGGTAAAAGGATGGAATAGATAGACGTTGATGATTGAATCAATATATATTTTGTGCATTTATGTAATTGACTACATGTCAAATTTTTAGAATTGAATGTATAAAAACATTATCGTTACTAAGTCATTTATGTCCAAGGTGAGATCATCGCCAACTAGGATTTAATGTTGTTTGTGTCTTCCTATACTGACTCCATGCTCTATTCACTTTAGATACCAATTTTTCTTGTGTCTCTTTGTAGCTAGATATCATGCCTATTTTTACTTGTGCTTCTTTGATTTGATGGATATAAATGCATATAAAAATATCTTCTTCCTTTTATTAACCTAAATTATCAACAACTCAAAAAAAAAATAACATTTTGGTCTAATAAACCATTGCATACTACATATTAGAATTAAATCTCGTAGTAAATTTGTGTCTGAATGGGAATATTGAGCAAGTATTTTTATTCTTTTTTTTTCCATAGATGTGAAGATGAAACTCTATAGAATTCATTTAAGACCTTCATTTGGTACAAGAGGGTGATGCATAAATGTTTTAAGCAACAATGAAATCCATTAAAAGTGTATAAATTGATATAAAAAGGGTGATATCAAAATTGAATTATAGATTTCATGATAACCCATTTCTCTCCATATATTTTTGAAAATATTTGCGATGACTTGGTACGAATAGGATGATCTTGGATAAAATTATCATTTAGGTAAACTCTATAAAATATAAATAAAACAAAATCAGGGCACATGGAGTGTTACAAAATAAAATGGACCCATAAAATAATGAAGGATAGAATCAACAGTGCCTCTGTTCCTACCTATGGAAAGAATGATGAGACTACCAATTCCATCCTAAGAAAAATAAAGGTGCATTGTTCAAGTAACACCATAAAAATGTCTAAAATTAGTCTATGAAATAAGAACAAATATATTTAAAAAATATTATGCTATATTTGGAGGGATTAGTGATTAAAAAGGAGTAATGTGGGGTAGGAGAAGCCATAAATACAATAAATTATACACTTTTTAGAAAGCATGAAAAAATAGGGAAAATAAACAATGGAAAAGGGGGATTATACCATAATTAGGTGTATACATAATGACCCTAATTTGATTTGTGTATGATAGTGCATGCATGTATGCATCAATTTATAAAGATAAATAAATAAAGGGTATTCCTTCACTTACATATGGAAGGTTGGAGGGATTGAATGATGCTCGAGATAAGACCCAGTCTCACTAATTTGCTATCATATAAGAAACAATTACCAATTTCTAAAATTATCCATTCATTTTTAATTTTAATCAATTTCCAAGGCTTACGATAGGATTGAATGGCCTTTCAATTGAGACATGTTCAAGGGCCTTGGATTTTTCCCATTCTATATTCCAATAGATCAAAATCTATTTGTGGACATGTTGGCCAATAGTCTCAAATATGTGTGAATTGGCCTCTATTGCTCCATTCATAAATGTTCCACATTTCCCTAATCAATATGTCCTATCTAATTAAGCTCTAGGATATCTATTTGATTAAAGAGCTGATGGGGTTTCATTTGGGATATTATTCTTCCTGATTGATCCTGTCAACTTATAAATGGCCACTTTATAGATGCCACCTTCCTCAATCTTGAAAATAAAGAATAGTCATTCATGGAAGCGATGCACTGGCTTGATATTTTTTGTTAGATTTAGAGTTCAACTTGCGTTGGAATAAAACCTAATGTATCAGATAGATTATAATTCCCATGCTTCAATGGTTGATCCAATACAAATGGAAGTGGATTCACAAAGTAGAACAATTTAAGTTTTTGGGGTTACTTTCTCCTTTGATATATCTCTCATGGAGTTGTGGAAATTTGTCATAAATATAGTGGAGAAAAAGATGGGTTGGTGGGTCCCCAAACCATTTTATCTCATAGGGATGTTCTAAGTGTGCATAAAAAAATGGGTTGTTAATGAGGTCTATTATTCATTCTACTATCCCATTTCTAAAGACTCTTATGAAAATTTGGCTAAAATTCCTACAAATTTTCTCTAGTCTAATGTTAAACAAACTCAAGGTTTCTAAAGAGTTTTCAGTGATATTTCTTGTTTGCCTTATGATAAAGGAGGTATGAGAATTATTGACATCTACTAATAGAGCTTTACTTTGTGTGCCAAATGGGTGGTTAGATCCATTGAAGGTAATGAATCCTAGAAAATTATTTTAATGTCATTACATATCATCTAGATCTCCTTATTGTAAATCTAGTTGGAAAAATATTGGATTCCATACTCTCCTAATGATGTCTACTCCATTAAAAATTAAAGCAAGTTTGTGGCTAAAATCATAAATAAATCCTATGAGATTGTTAAACCTTATCTAATGTGCGTTAGTGATGGATTTTGTAGTGGTCATTGTTTTAATGATCATAATCTTTATTGGTCTCCCATCATGACTAATACTAGTCTTTTATCGACAAAATTTTCTAGTATATAAGCCTTAAGGATTTCTAAGAAGGTGATTCATATTATTAGGTTTTTGGTTTCTTCTCAGGATTAAACTCAGTAGCCTATGCTTAAAACAAAATAAAATTGAAAATAATTCAGACTTACTAGTTATTTTCCACATTCAAGATCTAATGCCATATGTTATGTTTCACAAGTTGAGTCTTCAATCTACATGATCATGGTGGAAAGATTGGAGATAGAATTGTGATACCTAATTCAAGAATTATTTTCTAGGTATCCTTTATCAGGTGATGAGCCACTTTTTTTTAGTGCTTGGTAAACTTAATAAGCATTTGAACTTTAGATGTGGCATGTTTGGTTGGATATAATTTGTAAATCCAAGCTTGAACCCAAGATAACTCACTTCATCTAGTCCTTCGTGTATCAAGGCATTTTGCTTGAGGAGTGTCTTTCCCAAGTTTAGGAATTTCTTATCACAAGTGTTTGACCTCTACAATAGTGGAGTATTTCAAGAACACATTCTGGACATGTCCCAAAGCTTAATCTTCCAGGTAGTGGATACATAGTTTCTTTTATCCATATCACCCTAAGGCATTCTCATTGCACTTGGCCCTCCTTAAGGCAACTAATAATTTTCTAGTGCCTATAGCTTTTATATGGACTTTATTTTAGAGTTGTTAATATATTTCAATTATATAAAGTTATAAATTATGTTTCATAATGAGGAATATTGTTTTCATTTTTATATTAATGACAAGGTTTTTTTATTATCTTCAAGCCTACATGAACCTGCAAGTACAAACTAAAAATGTTTCCATGAAATTCAAACATCTTCAAGAGTTACTTGATCAATGGGGGAGTTCCCCCCGCATTATCTCCCTCAAATTGTCCATCATAGGGCCTGCCACCTACAACTCACAAATGTCGTTAAATCAGGTCTCATAGTTTCAACCAAATATCCACACCCCCCTCAACATAGTGGTTGGCTATCAATGCACAGTTAATTTTGGTCCTTCCGAGTGGAGGGGGGTGCCGGTTGCCAAATGGACCTTCTAGCACTATGATGTAGCCTCTTGATGGATGGGACAATATTTTGTTGACTCCTTCAAACACCATAGATGGTTGGTTTGTGTCGAATCCTCCCTCAAAAGAATCTTCTTGGCCTCCTCTACTACAAGAGGACAATCCTCCACATCCCCTTTTGTCTATTATAGCATGTGACTAATTTATTTATATGTGCATGAGATAGATGTAATGTTATTTGGTGCCTTTTTTGTTTGGTGTTGATATGTGATTTCTACTTTTCAATTATCATGTTTTGACTAAAGTTTTTCTCCAGTAATAACTTTGAATCGTGCAAACCTATTAACTAATTTAATATGTAACCTTTTACATATTATTATTTGATTAATAATAGTTACATCGAATGTGTTCTTGGGAGGGGGTTCACTGTGAGTTGTAATGGCGTGAGAATATTAACATTTAATTATTTGTAAGCCAACATTATAAATAAAAAATAAATCAATTGAATTATTTGGAAGCTACATGATTAAATAAAAAAAAAAACAAACATGATGGTTTATATATATATATATATATTCAAACAAAAATTTAGAGTAAAACATGGGAAATAAAAATTACAGAAAAATAAAACTAGGGTAAGTTGAATTGCCATTCCATATTGCACATATTTGTACAACTTCCCTCATTACTTTTAGTGTGAAATTTGATTTTCACTTCACCGATTAAATTATATTACAATATCATAATTAATAAATAAATAATCATATTACCAAATCATATTTATTGTTATATCATATTTATTAGTAATAATAAAAATGAAATTGTAAAAATAAATTATCATAAAAAAATATTTCATCATAATAAATACATAGATAATATATGCACAATCATAATTAATTTATGGATAATACATAAATTTTATTACATTATATTTATAAATAATCATAACTAATTTATATATAATATATAGACTTTACAACATATTTATAAATAATCATAAATAATTTATGGATACTATATAAATTTTGTAAACTCTTATATAAATCTCTCAATTACTGTTTAATTGCAAACTCCTAAAAATATGCTAAGTGTAGAATATAAATTATGTAAATATTCAAAGCCTACCATATGAACAATCCAAACAACGAAAGTATTTAAGAATTCGTATCAACGCTAAAATAATGACAGCAAAATTTTCCAGAGGTGAGAAGGTATGATAGAGCACACACCGCCATACTTTATTTCCACCGTAAAAACACACAAAGGTTACGCATGCAAAAACCACTGTATTGACCTTCTGAAATCTAAAATACATGTAAGACACGTAATACAAATGAGAAAACAATGTCTTGAAATTTTAACAAAAATAAATTTAAAATATTTAAATTCATTTACTCCAAAAGATTAACAATTTAGAAAAAATAAAAAATAAAAAGGACGGATTGTAAAAAAATTAATGTACTTGATCAATGTTTACAATGAAATCAAGCATGCTAAAATTACCACACCAATTGTGTAAACTACACTGAGCATTTAGAACTGAAAACAATCATATTACGGATTCTCTCTTTCCAACATTGGTTTGATACCAAGGAGGATAACAACAAACTTACTAATGTCAAGTCTAGAAAATGGGGCCCATGGATAATATTGCTGGATATATACCAGCAATATTTGAATATCCTGGCCACGTCCTGGTATTGATCAGTACATGAATGACAAAAGGGACTGTTCGGAGTGTGGGGAAGGGAGTAGAATTGATGTACGTGGACTCTAATTTCCATAGGATTTTAGAGAGGCCTAAAACAGCCATAAAACAACCATCATAGGTCTTCAATCCTGGTGGCAATCCAGAGGTGCACTGTGATAAAAATCTGTTCTTCTTTCAGGTTTATATGTGTGGTCTTTCAGTGGTTGAAAAGATAGGTGTTTTGTGGCCAGATCTTTAGGACGGACATGGATTTCTAAAAAAGATTATTTTAAATGCAAGAGATTTGGTGGGATATGGTTGTGTATTGATTTCCTTAGAGAAAAAAATGTGGGGTGTGAGTTAGTGCGTGGCGTGAACCTATCTCGTTAAAGACTTGTCAGCTTCATCTTTGCTGCAATGAGAAATTTTGCCTCCTAAATTGAAGGCTAGTGAAAATGTATTAATATTAGGAGTCCAATTTGAAAGTGTATTGCACAGTTAAGGTTTGGTGGAAGCAAAGGAATGAGTATTATTGTCACAGTATTAGCAACAAATCCAGATTCTGTCTTTTGATTCATGAACGCATATGCTCCTTCTTGGTTACCATCTCTAAAGAGAGCATGAATTATAATGGTGAAGGTAAATACATCGGAAGGGATTTGCCTCTTACCTATTTAAGTATATAAATTTCCCAACATAGATTGATTCGTTTCGACTTTAACAAGGCATTAAGAAGGTAATTACACACTGATATGAGGCACCAGTTCAGATTACTCCATAAACCTACATACATGAACAACATCACTAGATCTTCCTATCTGAACGTAGGCTTTGATCGGCATGTCAAACACTACAGGATTCCAATTATACGCACTTGAAACGGCTTCTAAAAGATCATAAAAAATATGACTATAGGTCTCCGAGCCACAAATAGGATAATGCCTCAGCAAGACCATTGCATCAGAGAACATTCTAGCCCAGGCCTAATTCAATGCTCCCTGTTTTGAATCCAGTAATCTCAGCCCTCCATTTGTTTTTTCACCTCTGTTTTGCTGAACGCTTGGATAGCATGGCAGACAGGAACAGATAAGTACGCAGTCTTGGGTAGAGAGTTAGTCTTGGTGATATGCGAATATTAAATAAAACTGAGTCATTTAGATCTGCCTCACAAGTGTCAACTCAAGCATTTGTGTGGGTAAAATTGTCAGCGTATAAGTTTTTATTTATGCTTTCCACCTTGACCGTCGCTGATAGCAGTAATTACAAATGCTCTGATTGCCAAAAATAACAATTTCACAATTATAATTGCTTTGATATATGTGAGCTTGGTAATAACGTAAGAATTTGATTACATAAAAAAAAATTGTAACTTTTCATAAACAATATTTTCGTATTATACAGTGCAATCATATAATTTAATTGGCAGAGATTAAACAATTTAATAAATAGTCAACTAAAACTGGATACTAAGGAAGGTCCTTCGAAACTCATAATAAAGAAGATAAGTTGTCACAAATATCATCCATTGAAAATTTTCTTACCTTGTACTGCAGGAGGGGGCGAGGGGCAGGACTGGTGAGCCGTATCATCCGAAGGAGATTAGTTATAAAGTTGTGGTAGTTGGTATTTCTATTGAAAAATTTCCAACTATGGCGGTGGGGAAGGTGAACCGTATCATCCATCTTTGTCTCGCTCTATGATTCCTAAAAACAAGATGGTTCATCTTCTGTAAATATCACCTTGTGCAGAGCTCTGTCTCCGTAGATTCGTTGCTTGCGGTGCAACGTGTGGGTGGCATCGCCATGACCTGCAACTTGTCATCTCATATTCATGCCTCAACAATTCTTCAACTTCTCTTTACAAAACACCAGCGGTCTAAAGGATGTCATCCATGGAGGATGTTACAGATGCAATGGGCGCCAATCACGCTCAAAAATACATTGAAAAAGGCCGCATCTTCATATATCTCTTCACCTGCCATGGCTTTGTACGATGTGTTGTGCGTGCCTGAGAACGCAGGGTTATGTGAATTGAAGAAGGCTTATCGGGAGAAGGTCAGAGTTTACCACCCTGATGTGTGCCCACCTGCTTAGAAAGAGGAATCCTGCAAAATGTTTCTTCTGGTTCAAGAAGCCTACGAGACACTGTCCGATCGACTACTGAGGGCTCACTATGATTGTAACCTTCATTTTAATTCTCACATAATGTTGTTGCAAAGGAGACGTGAGAAGGAGATGAAACAGCAATGGGAAGAACAACTTGAAGGCCTTAGCAGAAGGTCGAGGAATAGTGACAGCGACACGTGGGAAGGTAGAATGCGCCGCTCCGCAGCAGAAGAATTAGGCCATGAGATTGTATAGAAGTTTCTAGCAATGTATTCTGTAAAGGGGAGTATGTCAGAATTTCAGTCTCATGATTTTGTGGAATATAACTAATAGCCTTTGCAATCTTAAGGATTTTCAGCCCAAAGTTCACGTGAGGAAGAACCGATCTAGCTTCAAAGATTGCATGTGTTTCTACTAAGGAACCTTCCATGGGAACACAGCGTTGCCCTACAATTTGCATGATAGTAAAATACTGTATGGCCCAATTGTAAAACTCATGTCAATAAATGTCTCCACAGGAAGGCGAAGTTTTCCTCAAAAATACAAAATTCATTTTTGGTGAATATTTAGCATATGCATCCGGTTTTATCGATCATCGATTAACGAAGGATTGTTTGAAATTGTTTTTTTAATGAACTCTTCTATAAGAGGGGCATGCGAGCTGTGGAGCGGCTTTACCCTTACCTATTGCCTGTTACATGTGGTATATGTTTTTAAAATCCTTTCCAATACGAATATCTTAACACTACGGTCATATTGTGTTTTTCCATCTAAAATTCATCTGTAAATTGCACCTACGATATTCCACCTCGGATCTTCCATGGGAGGACACAAGGTTATATACACTGGGAGAAAATCTTACACTGGGTTTTATGTCCTTCAAGTATAATATATAGTATGATTATAAATGAAGCATAGGAAATATATATTGATATTTAATTTATTTTTTATCATATTTATATTTATGTGAGATTCAAATTAGAAATGTGTATTTAGAAATATGTATTATTATTATTTAATATATTTTTATTATAATTTTAAATTATTAGAATTATTTAAAATTTAGATATGCAGTGGATAAAATTAATATAAATGTTATAAAAATATATATTAGTTTATTTATCTTAGATAAATTTATGTAAAAAATATTAAAAGATATTTTTTTAAAGGTGTCTATCCTAATTTTATATATGAATGAGAGAGAGATTTAGCTAAAATAAGTATATTAGTTATATTATTTATACGTTCTTATATATAGTTATTGAAATATTTAGATAATATAATATAAAACATTTAAACTAATATTATTTAAATAAAAATCATGTAAGGTCTGTAAATTAAATAAACTAAATAGTAAAATTCAAGTTATTTTAAGTTTTATTTCATTATTATTGTACTAATGCTCATCAAACATGATCTATCATTTATTCAAATTATTTTTCAAATTTTAAAGAAATGCACCAATCAGTGTTAATGTGTTTGTGACTCAATGGTGGAGGTTATATGGTTCTAGACATAAGGAACAAACCACATACTTCTTCCATTGATATATATAGACACACACACACACACACACCTCTTTTTGATGTAACATTGTATTTAGGAAGTGACATTTCTCACTTCATTGTAAATTACCTCCAATGTATTGAAAAGTTAATTTTGCACACCATGTTTTGAAGAGTTACACAAAATATTGATAATAATTTTAAACAGTTATCATTTTTAATTATATTGTTGATATAAAGCATCTTCTTCTATGAAGTCAAAATGTCATTTTTGTCAGGGTTTTGTTGGAAGTTCTCTTCAGCCAATGGGTCGATCGAATCAAGGAATTAGATTTATAATAATAAATATTTATATTAGTTTTATATAGGTAAAGATTTTATGTGAAAAATCTAATATTAATTCCAATACCCTCTTATCTTGTGAATATTAAAATAAAATGCATTGCTAAAAATGTCATTACGAACCCTATGCTTTCCCTAAGGAAAAAACAACATACATGGGAGACTGGTGCGAGTGTAGAATCTTGGTGGCAGAGTGTTTTGAGATGAATAACATGCACACCCTCCTTTATTTTATGTCCAATCACAAGCAAAGTTTTATTTCAAAAATGAAACATGTGTTTGTATGCTTGATATTTTTTTTATGTTTTGACGAAACCCATAGGGTGTATGCCCTTTGGGTTCCCCCAAGGGTTGTATGCCCTTTGAGGTCCCCAAAGAGTTGTATGCCCTTTGTGGGAATCTGAAGGGTGTATGTCCTTTTTTAAAAAGGGAGTACACATTTTGTGAAAAAGAGCATTTTCCTTTAGGGTTGGTAACAAACCTTATAATATTGGTATATTTTTCTAAAGGACACATGCCCTTTTAAAAAGGGTGTTCACACTTTATGCAAAATACTTGTTTTAAGAATGACTAGTTTTTCTACTCAAAACGTGCATTCACCCATGTCAATAAGACTTGTTAGCAAAAATATTTATCCCATTATTCATTTAAATTACATATTATAACACAATGTATTTTGAGAATACACTAAAATAATAGGTACACACGTTATCACATATGTCATTATGACTCTTATAAGGCATAACTAATACACCTCGAACTACAAATTAGTCTAGACAATATAAAAATACTACGTAAACCTAAGAATCATCAAACCATATTTAGTACTCATGCCAAGACAAACAAGACATATGTTCTTATTTCATGATTGCACCTCTTTCTATGAGATTATTTCTCTACTATCCATAGTCTATATCTAGCTCCTCCTTTGTGATAATACTCTTCCTAGCACTAAGAAGATAATACATATGTCATAAAAAATGAAAAAATTGAAATTATCTAAGTCATGATATATATATATATATATATATATATATATATATATATATATATATATATATATATATATATATAAAATAAACTCGTGACAAATAATAATTATTTCATAAGAATTGAAATTTTTCAAAGAGTGTTTGAGGAGGCAAAAAATGGCATGAAATAAGGAGAAGGAGGAGGAGTGATAACGGATTTAGGGGAAGGACACAACATCATAGTTTAGGATTGGGAAAAAACCACATTTGAAGTAAGTAGTGTCAGGTGCAAAAGCAGTAGGTAATCATAGGAAAAGATATCAAAATAAAGTTTTAATAACAGTTATTGAAGAATAAAAAGAGTGGTGGAGTGAAGAAGTGAAATCAAGTAAATTAGGGGTTAGGTAGAAAGGGTAATTGTTGGGGAATTGGTCCCCTATTTCTCAAAAGGATGAAGAAGGAAAAGAGTCTTTTATTTCTAGAAGGCATGAGCCCTTCACAAATATAAATGGATTTTTCGGTACTCCAAAAATAGCTTCAATGGTAGATAATATTTAAGATCCTAAAAATAATCCATTAGAGGTTTTGGGGGATGGAGTGATGATTGGAGAAGCTAGGGTTTTAGAATATGATTCAGATCCTTTTTTAGCTAAGACTAAATTACTATTAGATTGTGCCCTAATTTTTAAATGTGTAGGAAAATGGCCTATAATAGGGGCTATTAAAATCTAGATTAGTGAAAATGGGGGTTCAGTTGTTTTGGTAATTTTTCTTCCTAAAGGGTTATTTGTTGTAGTTTTTCATTCTCAAAAAGAGAAAGAAAAGATTTTGAATAAAAAATTTTAGTCTTTCAATGGAGTTGGATTATGGTTATGAAAATGGAGCCCTAATTTTTATCCCCTAAGGGCTCGAAAAGGGAGTTATTGGATTTGGATAAGATTTTATGGGATTCCATTAGAATATTAAAGTGAAGAGTGTTTGGAAACCATGGGGGGTTTGGTTGGTCAGGTGATGGAAGTAGATGAAAATTTGTTAAAAGGTAGAAGGGTAGCCTATGCTAGAATTAGAGATGCTCTTGATTTGGATAAAGATATTTTGGAACATATTATTATCAAAATAGAGGGAAGGTTTTGGAAAGAAATGCCATCAATCAGGCCACTTTCAAAAAAATTGCAAGAAAGGTAAGAGCTCTCTACAAACCAAATATCTGACTTTAATGCCAAAATGGAAGTCAAAAAAGAAACAAGGGGTCTAGGTTAAAGGAATGGAAGAAGCCATGCAAATTGAAGAATAAGGGAAAGAGAGAGAGGACACTTGGAAAACTTAGTCTCAAAAAAGAGGTGAAACAAAGAGTTGATGGAAAAATTGGGTGCCATAGAAATAATTATACCAGCTACGGTGCTAAAGAGTTATGACTTTATATAACAAGAATGTCAATCAATTGGATCTCTTCTTAAAAAAATCAACAAAATTCAATTGATAATATTGGTAAGGAATAAACAGGTGCAGGAGAAAGAGAGGTAGTTGATTTAGAAGATCTTTCAGCTCTATATGGAAAAATGGAGGAAGATTCTAAAATGGATTTGAATTGAAGAGAAGTGATTTATATCTCCCAAATTCAATGTTTTATTTCCTAGCTTATTTGGGGTCTAAGGAAGAGATTGGGAAGCAAATCCAAAAAAGATAAAGTAGTACCTTAAATTTCGGGAGGTAAACAAGGAACTCTAGAAGCTTCTGTTGATGTTGCAAGGTGGGGAGGGAGGGGTGGAATTATCTTCTTTAGAATTATGAATGTTATATGTTGGAATGTTAGGGGTTTGAATGTCCCTAACAAAAGGTGCTTGGTAAAGAATCTTTTAAGTGTGGAAAAATTAGATGTTTTAATGATTTAAGAGACTAAATTAAGTTATAAGGAAGTAGACGGTTTGATGAAAATAGTTTGGCAGCATTGAGAAGGGTCCTTTTTGGAAGCTGTGGGAGCTTTAGGAGGTTTGGAAATCTTCTAGTCTCCTTTTACTACCAAAGTAGTTTTAAATGAATCAAATAATAATTTGTAGTTGGCTAGATTGCCTAGTTTTAATTCAGACATTTAGTTTTTGTTGTTAAATACCTATGGCCCTTAGGGTGATTGCTTAAAATCCTTTTTTTGGTAAAAAAATTATAATATTTTAAGCATGTTTCAACCTAATAAAACTATTTTGGGTGGATATTTTAATGTTATTCTGAATGATTGAGGAAAAAGGAGGGTCTCAATTTAGTCCTCAAGCCTCTCAAGTTTTTGATTTACTTATATACAATAAAAATTTGGAGGATTTGGAACCCAAATCAAGTTGGTTTACATAGAAAAATAGGAAGTTAGGTTTTGATAATACTTCAGAGTGCTTGAATAGATTTTTTATCTCCTTTCAATGGTGTCAGAGTAAGTGGAAGTTGGATAGTTGGGGTTTTTCTCAATCAGGATTAGATCATTGGCCAATTAATTTAAAAATTGAATGTGATAGCCCCCCTAAGAAATGTACGTTTAAATTTAAATTAATAGATTTATGATACTCTTATACTTTTTTATTAATTTAGATTTGGTTACATTAGTGTCCTTTTCCTCTAGGTTCTCTAATGTACCAATGCAAAAGGCTTCAATTCATAAATGGCAAGCTAAGGAAATGCATGCAATTCAAGAATATTTTTTAGGAAAAAATGAGGATTAAATTAGAATTACATAATCTTAATGAGAAAGTGTTTAGGTTGGGAATGGATGATCAATCTTATGTTCTCAAAAATTCATCAGTAAAGGAATATGAAGAATTGTTGTTTAGAGAAGAATTTTTTTGGAAATAAAAATATAGGAAAAACTAGTTGAAAGATAGTGACAGAGATTCAATTTTTTTCATCTTTCAGTTTAAGCTTAAAGAAAGATTTATAGGTTTTCTTTTATTAGTTCAAGTCAAGGAGTGATTTTGGTATCCCTGGAAGAAATAAGAACTAAACAAGCTCAATTTTTTCAAAGGTTATTGAATGAAGATGATAGATCAAATTGGGAAGCTTGAAGATTTTTCTTGTCGTTAGTGCCACCTTTTATTTTAGAAGCCATGAATGATAAGCTTAGGGCCTCTTTTTATTTAGAAGAAATCATATTGGTATTGTTTTTTATGGGAAAGGATAAATCACTTAGTCTTGATGGCTTCTCAATGGCCTTTTTGCAATCCTTTTAGGATATTATGGGAGAGGATGTGTGGCAAATGGTAGAAGCATCTAAAAGTAAAAGGAAAGTAGCTCGTAATTTTAATGTTACCTTTCTATAAATATTTCTTAAAAGGGAATCTCAGTCAATTTTTAGTGATTTTAGAGCAATGTATTTGTGAAATATGCTGATTATGATCGTTTCTAAAGCCATAGCCAATAGACTTAAACCTTTGTTAGAAATGATGATATCTAAAGAACACACTAGTTTTATTCTTGGTAGAAATTTTCAATAAGGGACAATAATGGCTCATGAAATTATTCATTCCCTCTCACATAATCATTAGAAAGGTGCTTTGGTGAAGCTTGATATCAACAAAATGTATGATTTGATGAATTCAAGGATTTTGTTTGATATTTTAAAAAAGTTTTGCTTCAAATTTGATTGGTGTGATTAGGTTTTTAGTTGTGTTTCAAATTATAGATTTTATGTTTTGATAAATTGTAGTCCAATAGGTTTTTTTAATATCTCTTTAGGTTTAAGGTAGACCCACTTTTCCCATTCCTCTTGATTTTGATGGCTAAGACACTAGGCATAGTAGTTGGTCAAGCTAAATTCAATGGCATATTGAAGAAAATTCAAGTAGTGGATAATATGGATAGTCTTACTCTTCAAAAATTTGTAGATGATATGTTCCTCTTTGGAAGGCCATGATAGAGGAAGCTAAGGAGTTAAAATGGATTTTGAGAAAGTATGAAGAGGCATCTAGTCAGAGGGTGAATGAAGCTAAATCTAAAATTTATTTTATCAATTGTCATAAGTTGGAACAAAGGAATCTAGTTAGATTTTTAGGTTTAAAAATTGGTAAGCTTCTCAGAAAATATTTGGGGGTGCCTTTATTTATGGGGGAAGGTAAAAGTGGATTCATGAAAAGAATTGATTGATAAATTCAAAACACATCTAGTTTCTTGGAAAGGTAAGTGGATCTCTTTGGCTAGGAAAATAAATGTAATTAAGGCAGTCATAAGAACTCTCCCTAATTATTGTTTTTTTATGTTGCATCCCCTAGATCAAGTTCTAAAGACTATGAATAAAATAATGAAATATTTTCTCTAGCAAGGGACCAGTGAAAATAAAAATATTCCATTGGTGAAATGGGAAAGATTTGTAAGAGAAAAATAGAGAAATGGCATATGAATTAAAGATATTAAACTTTAGAATTTATCCCTTAGGGATAAATTAGTTTAGATGATGGTGACTCATTTAGACAGTTTATGGTGCAAATTTATTTGTGCTAAATATTTGGGATTTGAGACTTTAGAGATTATTATTTCGGTGGCTAATCCATCAAAAGGCTCCGATGTATGGAATTTTGTGCTAAAATGTAGAAAGATTATATCCAAATATGTTTCATGGATAGTAAATAATAGAAAGAAAGTAGATTTTTGCTAAGATTTCTAGAATGGGCACCATCCTCTTGTATAAAGATTTAATGGAGAAGCAATTAAAGAATTTTTTTCAAAATCTTTGGGGTCTAAGATGGCTGATTATTCGAAACTTCAAGAAAATGTGTTGAGACTAGGCTATAATTAGAAAAGATTCACTAATTTTCCAATTCGACACGCTAAAGTAAGGGCTCTAGAATAAATCCTTGTTCAAATGATTATTTTTCTAAATAATAAATAATATCAACTGCATTGGATTGGCATAAAAATAGGTACCTATATAGTGAAACTTGGTTAATAGATGGCTGAAGCGATGGATGTTTCTCTGGATTGGGCCAATTTGTTGTGTTGGGATAAATAAGGGTTACAAAAATTAGGGGCATTTGCTTGGTTGGCAGATCAAAGTTTTATTTTGCATCAAGATAAACTCAAGAATTTTGGTTTTATTGGGCCTTCAAGATGTTCTATGTGTAAAGAGGAGGAAACGACAAATCATCTTTTGTTTAGTTGTTCTTTAGTTAATTTGTGTTGGATTTTGTTATGAAATAAGTTTAATTGGTCATGGTCTTGGCCTCCTACACTCTATTAGGCCTTTTACTCAAGGAAAATAATTGATGTCAAGTATTTACTTTACAATTTTGTGGAGATGTAGTCCAGAAATAGTAATCTAGATAATTTGGAAAGAGAGGAATGCCATAATTTGTGATGAAAGAGAACATACTTTGCATGTAGTTTTAAGAGAGATGGAGTTGGCCATTTCAGAAGTAGTCTCTTCACAATTAAAGAGGAAATAAGGCTTTTTGACACACTATGATATGCAAATGTGTGAAAATCAGAAAAGTATTATTCCTCCCTCTATTAAAGGGTCAATAGTAGATAATAAGAAAAATAAAAATAGAGAGTGGGGTAGTCTGGATTCCTTCATAATTAGTTTAGTTTAAGCTAAATTTTGATGGGCACTGTTGGGGAAATACAGGTGGTTTAGGTGTAGGTTACGTAATTAATGATTATGGTGGCTCTTTAATAAGAGATATTTCATTAAAGCTTATTTATGGAATAAATAATGAGGTACAAGCCCAATCTCTAGTAGCTAGGATTGAGCTAGCCTTAGATTGTGGAATAGGTTATTTGAAAATTGAAGGTGAATCTCAAGTCATAATTCAGGTCTTGTTAATGTTTATATTATTTTCAAAGTTGGATATATTCATATTATTTTTAGGAAAGCAACAAAGAGGTAGATTTACTAGCTAATGTGGGTATAGACCAAGAGGAATAGGTTAGGGTAAAAAATACCAAAGATAGAGGTGTTAGTTCTATAATTTTTTGAAGTGTTGGAGGTTATTATGGGTAGAGTAGGAGAGTAAGAGTGAATTCAAATTTAACAGCGCTTATTGTGAGAAACTTATGTTTCATGATCTTTGACCAAGAAGAAATTAAAGAGACAGTTGCATTTTTTATCTGGCCCAAGCATAGGGTGGATTTTCTCTCAATTCTGGATAGTCTTCCTCTAGGTCCTTTTTAGGGCATTCCATTTTCTGGGAAAGATAGTTTTGGATTTGTCCCTCTATTTGTGTTTAAATTTTTTGAAGAGAAGTTCCTTTCCTTGGCTACCTTTGCTTCTGATTTAGAAGAAACATGTTTCGCTGAAAGTGGAAGGAGGAAGCTAGAGGTGTGTCTATGCCCTTCTTGCAAGTTAATTCTACTAGTTTTTTTTTTAAAGAATAAATTAAATAATATTTATTAATTAAATTAATTTTAATTAAAAGTTATATTTTTAATTTAAAAAATGAATAGTTAAATTTCAATTTAACCTATTAATCTCTTTTAAAAATAATTTATTTATATTTTTAATTTAAAAAATATATTAATATCTAATATTTTATTTATCTTCCCAATACTCTTAAGATAATATATTTTAAACCTGAATGTAAAATTTTCATATTATTTTACTTTATATTATAATAGTTGTTGTACAACCTAATTAATATGGTGATTTACTCACAAAAATATGAGTTAACTGCAACGTAATTAACCTTTAATAATTATTTTAATTGAACTTTTACTAGTGGACATATGTTACATATAATAATATTTGAGAATGCAAAAGATATTAATCGTTCTCGATATAACTTTAAAAATAAAATTATAATGCATAGTCTCCCATGTAACACAACCCTTTCTTGTTATTTTTTCTTTTTTCCTCTCTTTTATAGCCACAAAATCAATCAAAAAGTTGCATTCTTCTATGCAATAATTTTTTTGAACAACCTTTACATTCGTAGAAATAAAAAACACACGAAACAGATTGACTGGTTCATGGAATTTCTTTTACTTTTATTTTTAACATTGAACTGAAAGTGATGTTTAGTATCTGATTGTCAATTCTGTAACTCATCACCCTATAATCATAAAGTGTTTAATAATAATTAAAAACTCTTTTCATTGTTTTTTAAAGTAGACCTTTTTACAAATGAAAAACTCTTTTCATTGTTTTTTAAAGTAGACCTCTTTACATTTATTTAAAGAGGTCTACTTTAAAAAAAAAATGAAAAGTGTTTTTCATTATTATTAAACACTTTATGATTTGTAAAGAGGTCTACTTTAAAAAACAATGAAAAGAGTTTTTCATTATTAGTAAACACTTTATGATTATAGGGTGATGAGTTATGGAATTAACATATATATACAATTTTTTATAATATTTAATTTAAATATTAATATTCACAAGAGGATAAGAATGGTTGATGTGACTTTAAAACATACTACATGAATTTATTATATTAAAACAATACCAAAAGTATCTTCAAAAAATATATAAAGAAAAATAAATTAACAATTGTTTCCATAGTGTAAGAAATGTTGAGATTAATTTAGTTTCATCTTTTAAATAAATTTAATTAAGTGATTATGATATTATTTAAGATAATATCATTAGTCCCCACCAAAACATATATTATAAGAATCAATTAGCAATTATTTGGTTTTTATTAACCCAATCAAATAATTAGAAACATATGTTTTGATAATAATTATAAGTTTTTTCTAAAATTTATCTTAATACATAAGAGAATTATAAAAATTCCCCATAATGATTTTTAAATGTTGTAACAATGATGACCATAGTGGGTCTTACATAGATACTTTGACATCAATCCATCAAATCAAATACCCTACATATGCTAGCGCCATTATCTCTTCCATTATCTTTCTATGTGATTTTAACTAACTAGATTTATATTCTTCCAAATTTAATAAAAACAGGGAGAATTTTATAGATGCAAATCTTCCATAATTACATACCTTGCTTGTTACTATATCTCCCATGGATACACAACTTGGCATTATTCATGCATCACCTTTTTGTCTAGTCCCTTTAATGGAGATTAAATATTTAACATAAAGTTGCATGAATTTTATTGCATGTATTTTTCAATTATAACATTCTTGCACAAAATTTAATGAAAAAATCTATTTAAAAAATCTTTGACATTTCCAAGTACACATTTTTTCAAGCCACATCAATTTTGTCCCAAAGGACTTAGAAGTTTACTATTGCATCTTGTGGTAAATAATCAATGTATATCCATCCTCTACACATTTCATATTTATAATAGTTGTCCTTCAAACCTACACAAATGTCAACGATGAATGTTCATTTATGCAACAACATTCTATTATACACAACTTAAAACACAAACTCTTAGATCATGTACATTAATTAGACTATATAGACATCGAAATTCATCTCATATTAAGCTCAACAAAATAAAAAAAAACACATCAAATACTAGACATGCTATATACTCAATGTATATCCTACACATATATTAAATGCATTACTTCCTTATTAAAATTATCAAGGTGCATTAATGTCTTGTAAAAACATTGTTGATTCCCTTCTTCAACATCACCCATTCTGACAACAAAAGACTCTACATATTCATGATATAAATACATTTAATTACAATTTTAAATACAAACACAAGTACAATCAATTATTAATAAAAAGTAGGGACTAAACGCTACACAACCCTTGTTATTATAATAAAAATAATTATATAATTATATTATATTATATTATATAAAAACTATTACATTCCTAATCATTGTATAATAGATATATATGTTGATACATCATATTTATCTTGTAAGGACACTAGCATTTTATTCAAATAGATCACTCTGACTATATATATATATATATATATATATATATATATATATATATATATATTACAATTACGTATTAAAATAATGGACAAATGTTTTATATTAATTTAATTATTTATGTATATATTGGATTGATGTTTCTCGAATGATATTTTGATTTTCCATATGTAATAAATGTTCATGATATAAATTATTTAATAATCCTTACTATTATGAATTTATTATGAACAAGTTGTGTTTTATTCTAAAAGCCTTTCTAAAATTGTGAGAAGATTGTAATTGTGTAAAATTCATAGCATGAATATTTTATCCATTACTATCATCATGTGTATGAGTAATGATATTTATTGATGGAATAATATTGGATTGTGAATGGACGTACTTAATACCTTTTTTTGTGACAATAAAACTTAATGAGTGAAGTTTCCTAAAGAGAAGAAGTTCACCTAGTCTCAACTTTTCCTAGGCTTAAGATTAAGAAATAATTGGGATTAGACCCATTACTTAGGTTAATATATTTCATCCTTGTTTAATATATTTTTATTATTATGGTGATGTATAAATATTATATTATTATACTTTTTATTATATTTCATTATATCATAAATAATTATAATTAGTTTAATTTATATGTAAAAAAAATGGGTTTACAGATGAATTTTAATATTATACTATATGAAAGATAAGATTATTTGGTAATGGATATGCATATTTTCTATCAAGTTGGTACCTAAGTTAATATACAGTAACAAGAACTTCAATAATGATTAATAATATGGAATTGATCATAATAATCACTTTGTATATAATTATATTATGCAACACATTAATTACATGGACATTTAAAATCTTAAAATTGAATGGTCATAATAAAAATGAATATATTATAATAAATATATAAAATTATACACATAAATATATGGTGAAGAAAAAATAAATAAAATCAAAAAAACAACGAAATTTCATAACCACTAAATTATAAATTAGACAAAATAAATAAGCCACATAAATCATAACGTAAAAATAAATGATAATTGTAAATTATCATTGAATTAACCATAAATCATATGGTGGCAACCACGGTGGAAAAATACATAACCACCTAAAAATGCATAAATAAGCTACATGAGATTATAAAAATAGTTTTCGAGAAGTAAATGGAACAAGGAAAGATGTATCCATAAGATATATTCAAGTCAATGGGTATCACCATTCCTCTATTTCATGATACTTTTAAAAATGAAAAAAATTGGTTTTAAAAAATTATGGTAGTTACATTTCACTGAGAAAGAGATGAACTATAAATAGAAGATGACCAACGAAAGAATTGATTGGTACTTCGATTACCATTTACGGGGTGGTTATAATATTTAAGATAGTATTTATTTAGCTGAGATCAGTTGGTGAGACTTACAAAATTTAAATGTGGAGTTTTGATTAGGTGATAAAAAATGGGAACATAATGAATTCTGAGTGATACGTAAGTATCATAGATCGGTACAGGTAATTCAAGTTATTATTATTTTTTTTTTTTTTTTTTTTTTTTTTTTTTTTTTTTTTTTTGGTTGGTGGGTGGGTTCATTTTTTTTTTTTTTTTTGGTTGTTTTTCTTGATATTTATAGTTTAGTTTATTTTCATATTTATAATAGAATGTGATTTGTTTCAATAGTATGTCGATTTTATTTATTTATAATAAATATTTCATTATTTTATATTGTTTTTTTTAAATTATATTTTCCATCTTTTATGATTTTTATAAAAAGTTTAGAAGAAAGATAAGAATAGAACTTTAATCTATAAATATGTTTGCATCTTAAAAAACCATAACTACTTTTCTAAGCAGCATAAATATATGCATTATAATGGTGTGAGAAGTGAATAAAGTCCCGAGGCTAACTTTATAGGCGTTTTACTCTATTAAAATATTTTTTAATCCATTTTTTGTAAGTTTATTTCTTATTAATTGTGTGATGACATGTCATTTAACAATACTTATATTTTAAAAAGTTTTGGATTTAGAGACCCTAATGAATGTGACATTCTTCTATAATTTGAATGTTTTAAGATGGATTTATTTTTTTTTCAGATTTTCTTTGTTATTTCCTTTGATAACTATCTTTTTATATTATTTTTGTGATTTTCCAACTTTAATTTATTTATGTTTATTGATCTTAAGTGTAATCCTTCCCCATCTTTAAATTCATTGGTCAAATTAAACAATAATATTGAGTGAATGAAAATAGTTTGTGGTATCAATTTTTGGATATAATATTGGGTTGGAATTAATGGGTTGAGCAATATCCATATATACGTTTACAAAGTAGTAAAGTATTCCTCGATACCTTATTATGGACATGCACTCACTAAGAGAGTGGATGGGTGGAACATGGAAGAAAATAGTCTCTCATCAAAGTATATTATCATGATCATGTTATGAAAAACAAGTGAGAAAACTTCACAATCGCATGCAAACATCGAATTATTATTATTTATCATAATTATTTATGAAAAAAGTTTATGTTATAATGAAATAGTGTGATGAAATGAAGTATCTTCTACTAAATTTATAATTATGTTTATTAATTGATAAATCTAGAATTCTTGGAAATGAATTAATAATCTTACAATTTATTATCATACTAAAAGTCACATTGAATATTGTTTATCTCTATTTTTCAACACTTACGAAATTAATTAAGGAAATGGTATATATATATATATATATATATATATGGGGATATTCTATTATATCCATCTTGTGTTTCCTAATTCTTTTACATAAATAGTGGAATTCCATTCCTTAGAGAAATGAAGCATGTTATTGTTGTTACAAATTATATAAGGATGACCCCATAAAACTAGGATGTTACTGTACACTGACCATTAGATATAGAGTATCATGTAACTAAGAAAAAATCTTTTAATAAAGGGAAGCACTTGAATATGGATAATATGTCTCAACCTTAAACCATGCATATTCTAAATCCGCGTCAAACACAATGTCATTTTCTCGAAGAACTCTGTGAGTTTCTATACGAGTATGTGAACGCGGTAATATTCAAAACCAAATTTAATTTCAGGTTCGCATCTGTAAGGAAATCACGTATGGATAAATATAACATTAGAGGCCATGTAAAACTTTTGATAACGATAAATAGTATTATGACTGGTTAAAGGGATGCAACCACTGGAATTTTGTATATCACAATTAAAGGTAGTTGGCAGCCCTGAAGAAGAATGGACCCCATGCCCTTGCCTCAAACGTGACGCTTATGTCATCGATGAACTCCATGAATTTATCAAATGAAATGAATTCCGGTTTAAATTTCTGTCGCATCCCCAATGAAGTAGTGGTGACATTTGCGTAATTATGATGATGTCACACTAATTATGTTCATTTAAGGATGTATCGTTCTAAAAAAATAAATTTATATTCCTTTTTCTTTTAAATAATCGATGTTAATTAAATTATATTTTAAATTGGGTATAAAATAAAAATTCACAATATATTTTTTTGTAATCTTGTTTAGTACGATTACAGATGTCTTCTTTTTCTATAAATTAAATTTTGTTATTGTTTCAAAACTTTTTTTTAATTTTTACAGATTCATTAAAGTTTGTAAATATATTTTTATTTTTATTTATGTAATTGATATATTTATAGTTCGAATATTAAATCTTTTTTATTTCTTTCTCAATAATCTTATACGTAATAAATGTAGATGCATTATTTTCATTTTCAGCATCATTTTTCTTAGATAAATTTACATTCTACTTGTTCATATCAAATTGTTTCTTTCTACACTCATTGACATAATGACAAAATTTATTAAAATAATGGCATTGTCCATAAAAAATTTCATACCTTTAACCTACGTGTGTATGATTATGACTACTCCAAATGCTTCTTCCACCTGATTCATGGATGTTAAAATTGTTTATTCCTCTATGAAAATTTCTTGATTTTCCACCTCTTCAAAAACCTCTCACTCAACCTCTATTCCTTCCTCTTGAAAAATGTTTTGCTCAACCTCTATTGCTTCCTCTAGATGATTCTCCATGATGATAATCTACACTTTACCAATTTTCTTTGAAAGATACATTTGATTTAATTACATGATCAAGAGATGGACTAACTATTTTATTCACCATTTTTTTTTTTTTTGTTTATTTGTAAATAACCTATTAGCTCTTCAACTACCAATATTAATAAATATTTATACTCTTCAATAGCTAAAACCATGGGATCAATTCTTGTTGGTAAACTCCTCAAGATCCTCCTAACAATTATTTATTTTTTCATGTTCCTTAAGACTTTTCTTGGTTCACAACATCCCTTGTATGAGAGAAAAATATTTCATATTCTTTTATCTGAAAGTTCTGAATATTTATTTTAAACATCTTCAATCTCACAGTTTTCATTTACTTATTCCTTGATGAGCACTTTGTAATATTTACCAAGATTGTTTAGATTTTTTTTGTTTTGATTGGAAAACACTTTTCTATTATTTAAAATTTGTTTCTACCCTTAAAAATATGAAATCCTTTATTGCTTTTTTGATGAAGAACAAGACCTTTACAATTTTTCTTCTTTTCGTAATGCATCTTTTTGTGCATGGCTCGTTGTGTATTAAGGACATTTTGATTAGCTAATTGTAAACACCCATTCTTTAAAAGATCTGAAAAATCATGAGAGTTCAAGAGGGCTTTCATTTTAATACTCTAATATTCATAAATATTCCTTTAAAATAGAGAATATGACAATGTAAGACACTATTGTTTATGTTTTCCATTAAAACTTATTCCAAAAAGAAACTCAAAATTTCCATCGCAAATTCAATCCAACCTTCTCTCTCTCTCTCTCCCTCCCTCCTTTAGAGTATCACAATAAATTATTATTCATAAATCTCTTTTATTTTATATGTATTATAAAAATAAAAAAAAATATTAAATAAAATTTTATCTTTAAAAACAACCGATGTTATATATATATATATATATATATATATATATATATATATATATATATATAAATAAAATTAATTAATTAATTTCCACTCTAAATATTTATTTCTAAAATTTGCACATTATTTCCATATATACATTCATAATTGTTTTTTCAAATCTAAAGAAAAACAGTTATTTTAAAATCAAAAAAATATTTGAAATTTATTTTAATTTTATCATTAATTATATATAATTATTTTAAATTATTTAAATTTAAATTTAAATTAGATTTTACCTTTATGTGATGACACTATGAAAAATAATAGATTTTTTTTTATAAAGAAAAGAACAAGGGAAAGAAAGGACGGGAAAAGAAAAAACAGAAAAAAGAAGAAAAAGAAAAATATAAAAATGGACTTTTTCTTTTTTCTTTTTAAACACAGAACTGCAACATCCTTAGAAAGTTTAAAATCTCTCTCATATGAGAAATTTAATAAGTACAAAACCAAACCCACGCTCCCCAATTTTAAACAAGAAATCATTCCCAACATCTTTTTAGGAATCTTCAGCAACGATTATTTTCTCGCTTCTATCACCTTTCAAAAAACCAAGCACCTCATCCAATTTCTTTTCCAAAGATGGAAAATTCAAAAGGAATTCAGTTACTAGAACCAAAATATGGGCTTTTGTTTTGTGCTTCATCTTGTTCTAAACTGCCTTAAACAAGAAATGCCGAGTGGAAGCATCATAATTCTTTTTGTAAATAGCCAGTTGAAACTCAGACCGCAATTTTTCAGCATTCTATGGCCTTCCAATCATTTCCAACCTGTCAGGGCTAAAAACACCAATGCATAGTGTGATGATGGATTAAAAGCCTTCTTTCTGAAGGATGTCGTCTCCCACACGATATTCGGCAAAAATGTTCCCTAAAGATGGGTTTAATCCAAGCCCCGCACGCAGCTGGTGCAATGGGTTTAAATGACCAGTCACGGATTCAAATGCAAGCTATCTGCAGTTTTAAATGACTGGTCACGGGTTCAAATCTTTTAATCAACTCATAAATCGACACAGGAAGACGTAAAATAGGCTTCATATGTCCACAACGACATTGTTAATTCTCTCCAATTGTGTGTGTTCCCTAAATGAGTAACATTGACATTAAGCAAAGGGTCGCCCATCTGTTACATATATGTAGAATTATTATTAATAGACACTTAAAAGTTTTAAATACAAAATATTATAATAGAAAGAAAACTTAAATCTGTGAAAACTACGGGATATGTTTGTATATAGAAGTAACAAAAGACTTACAATTATAAGATAATCCCTACAGCTTATCAAATTGGGTGATCTTAATTAACACGCACAAACTATGTGCTTGTTGGCGTTAGTTCATCCGTAAGATTTTTCAATGTATACACCTCGACTGCCAACAGTCACCTGAGGGCTGACCGTGACCACCAACTCACTGCCAGCTTAACCAAACTATCGCCCGACCGCGACAACCAACATCCGACCACAAACACTCACTGTATGGTTAAGCTCGTCGTCGAAGCAGGCAATCATTGCATCGTTACATCGACTGTCACCGTGAATGAAAACGCACCATGAAAGCCTATGCCAAGCACTATTTTTAATCATTGCACATTTCTAATGATCATTTCTAATTCCATGGCCTTGACTGTAAGCGGTATAATTTCTCTATCGCGTTAACAATTCAAAAAATGTGCCATGCAAATGCATTCCAAACCATGCATTCATGAGTTCTTCAGACTTTTGCATTGGAGGTAGTTGGAAGCCATTTTGTTAGGTGGAAGGAAGCGCACCGGTGTAGGTTCGCGACTACGAGCACGTTTTCTCCTAGGTTTGTTATAAAACCCTCTTCCTTGGTATGAAATAATATAGACCATCGTGTATAGGATCTATCCGCTATCAAATAACATAGTCTCTAGTGAAGGCATGCGACTTTTTTGACAGAATGCCTCAATGACTGTATTTGAATTTTTTTTTAATCTCAACGACTATATATGAATCTATTTTGCCTTTTGACATTCTTTACACGGTGCATATACAACCTGCATTATATCCCCATCTAGACAGACTAACAGAGTTTAGATAGAGATGTACTCTGTTCACCAACTGAAAGACATATCTGTCATGAAAATAGATATATGTTCTTTCTCATGAGATTGGTTTATCCGTGTGTCTAATTTACATTTTACACTCCTATAAACTTCATAATCCGCAAGTCTTTGTTGAGTTTTAGTAGCCATAGTTCAAACAAAATCAATAACTACATAGAAATCAAGTATGGTCCTCTTTCTCCAACTACAAAGAAATTGAATCTAGATTTTAAATGTTGTAGAGGTTATGTCACATTAATATGGTTTCATTCTTCATTATTCTCGTCCCTCTCTTTCAATTAGAATATCATTTCACTTTATAACATTCTCTTCTTGGATAAATACATTTCATGACATTCATGACCCTATTGCCCTTACCCGTCCTATCCTGAATAGAGTATAGCTTTGGTGAACAAGAATTTTGGAGAACCATATATTGTCAAAAGTGATATTCAAAGGTAAGCAGAGTGTCTCAAAAACGTTTGGAGTGGATAATGTATACTTTTTTAATGGTTGAGTAGCCTCATCCTTGCGTCTAACTTTTGTGTTGGGTCCCCTTCGTGATTTATTCGTATTATGAGGTATATTTGTTTATTCTAGATCTCCAGAGCCTGCATTATAATATATTCAAGCTCAATGTAAGGGTGTACTTGTACATGTGAAAATTTCTAATGTTGGTGTATTATGGGTCAAGTATATTGAATGGTTACGGCCAAAGTATACAGATGCTCTCATGCAGCATATAAATTTGTTGTCCCGTATAACAATGATTTTTAAATCAAGGTATATCAGTGATTTTGGGTAGAGTATAGGATTGGTTTCAGATTGAATGCAGAACTAGCTTTGAGCAGAGCATATAGCTAGTTTTTGGCAGTTACTTGAATTATTTAAGTTAAGTTTAAAGGCCAATTGCAAGATCTATTTTTTCATGTCAAGCCCTTTAAAAGTAATAGCTTACTCTAGATACTTGGCATGATAGTTTTATTCTCTTTAATTGGCTAATTTAAATTCAATACCAGTATATTCGAGGGCAGAAGTGATATGGCTGAGTTGTGACATAGGACATGATATTAACTACTTGAATCATTAGAAACTTGGATGTTATCATATTTTGTTGTGATTGTGCAGACTTAAAATTCTAAGTGTTTGGATCCATGTTGATTGTGCAACCAGTGTATTATATAGTGTATATTTATTATTGTTGACTATTTCATTCAGAATTATCACTAAGCTGATTAAATATTGGAATCAACTTTTTAAAGAAACTTGACCATAATTCATTTTTTTACATACAGTCTTCGTAGATTTGGTATTTTTTCCTTCAAAAATAACATTGTAAACCTTTGAAATTTATAAAAACATGTTTTCATTCTTTTAAAGTTTTAAAAATCTGATGTATCTAATACTTTTTTTTTTTTAAAATTTCATTTATTTCATACAAATTTTTTATTAGCTTCTCTTTCAATTGATACAGAATCTGTTTCTATTTTATATAGATTATTTTCAAATCAATTGGTACATAATATTTTTATACTGTGAAAAGACATAATGGGATCCTCAATGACAACAAGATATTTGTATAAATGTAATTCATATTATAATTGAAATGTTTATTTTTATTAATAGCATTCATGCTATTGATTATTGTCATAATATTATTCATGCCATTTATTACACAAATTAGCCTTAAATGATTAGTTAATTTTCTAATCCAAAATAACTCATTCTGAAAGATTCATACATTGACAACATTGAATTAAACTACAACGACTATAGTTTAAGAATTTATAGAATGATTCACATATCGATAGAATTATTAATTTTTTAACAAACACTTAAATATTAAGATCTATAATCCATTCACTTTCTATGTAGAAGTCAAAATAAAAAATCCAAAATACTAAATACTAAAAATTTGGAATACTAAAAAAAACCTTTCCCTTTGAAAAAAAATCACTTGTAAGCAACAATGGATAAAAGTAATCCAAGGCTTACTCTTTTTGAAACAACAACCTATAATAATTAAAAACAACAAATTTCACCATTTGTGCAAAAATCAAAGCAAAAAATATTAGAATGCTAAAACAAAAAAACCCATTCAGTCCATGAGGCATAGACGTAATCCCAAAAATAAATAAAACAAATCATAGATAAATAGAAATATTTTTTTTAAAACATACATTGCAATAAATATTCAAACAAAAAAAAACCATTATGGCTCATAGCCTTAAAGAGGTTAAAAATACCTCATCTATAAGCAATGACAACCAAAAGAATCTAAGGCTTAACTATGTTTAAAAAACCACTAGTGTAAAAGGAGATGGATATCATGAAAACTCTTCCTAGTAATGGCTATGAAATAACCACATTTGATAAGCGGGAGATGTTCACCTAGTTCACCATTTTTGTAGGGATCTCCACCCAATTTTCCAATTCTATAGAATTCAAAATAAATAACTTCAAAATAATAAAAAAATAAACAAAATAAAACACATAAAAATAGTTTGACATGCATGCCACGAAGCAACATTTTATAAAATTTAAACCAATATTGTTCATAGCCTTAGCAAAGTATAAAATACCTTACCTTTAATTAGAGATAGTGAAATAAAATCCAAATATTAGTCATGTTAAGAAATACCAATGAAAATTGGCATGTCTCTCCTGAAATCCACCTTTGCAAATCCCAAGACTTGCACCTAATTCACTATTCTTAGAATAATTAAAACCCCATGTTGATTTAAGGGTGAGGGGTGGATTATTTTTTAACAAACACTTCACTCCATATTCACATTTCTATAAAAATTTAGCTCATTCACTTAATGTGGCATTGAAAAACTCACCTATAAGCAACAATGCCAAAACAAAACCCAAACAAGAAGGTGACTTTGGGTCTTCCCCACATTGTATCACCTTTTCTCTTAGACAATGATGCACATGCATGAAGAACACACTAATTAATGGTAGGAAAGGGCATGTTGAATGCCAACTGATGAGTAGTAAATCTAAGGTGGTGAGGCATCAAGACTTTGTACCTCGAAACTAGGTGTATGCATTCCATGGGTTTGACATTATAAATTTTAATTTACATTCCCTAATTTTGCTATCCACTTATATTTTCATTTGTGATATTATTGTCATCGATCGTTTGGAGCTCCAAAACAACACTATAAATATCACTTTCATAATAATCGAAACCACAAGTCCATACTACCACGTTAAATGATAAAAATTTAGAATTAAAAAATAAACACATTAATCTATCCATCAAATTAATTTTACATATTAACATGGCATAGTTTATGTGACACATAAATGCAAAGTTAGAGCCCATGAATATTAGATCCTTTCCATTACAATGATTTCGATAAAACCTTTGAACTCTAATAATTTATCACTTTCTATGAGGTTGGAAGTTTCCAAACTAACTTGCATGTTTGGAATGTGGTCTTTTTGATGAAATGAGTGACTTTTATTTGATTGTTTCTTAGAATAATGAATGCAGGCTGAAGAAGAGATTCCACATCTTAGTTTGCACTTGCGCCTTTCTTTAATTTTGAAATGGATAATTTTGAATCACTTTCAATTATTAAAAATCCTTGAGTTTATGATATTTATAGCCTTGTTGAGAGAGTTGAGAATTTAGATTGATTTTTATTTTCTCTAAAGGGCGTGGAAGAAGAACTTGCTATGAATGAGCCTCTGTGATATTATATGATGTATCTTGTCTATACTCTTCCAATATTTCTTTTGGGACTGCATAAAAATTAAGTTTAATTCAATTTTCATTAGGTGGAATCTATTTGTTGTTCTGATGAGTGTTCCTAGTTATTCTTACTCTTTGAACATGAAATGTAACCAAAATTTTTTAAATAAATATAAGTATAGATTTTTGGATGTGATTGAATATTTCTCTCCATTTTATTATTTTTTAGTTGCCCTAAAAAAAATAAAATGTCATGGATCACTCTTTAACTTGTTTTACTTCTACTGTCTCATTTGAACAATACTAGATTTTTAAAAAAAAAAATCCATTGAAACTGTTTTAGTTCCTTTCATTACAAACAATATTAAGATTTTTCAGTGTTTCAATGATAAAAAGGATTCTAAAAGAGAACATGTAATGAGTCACTAGTGAATGAGGAAAAGGAGGGGGAATAATGATAAAGAGGAGAGGGAATAATCAACATCAAAACAAATAAAACAAATAAAAATTTAAGTTTTTTTAAAAAAAAAAAAAAAAAAATAAATATTTTAAATCTATTAATTTTTCATTTAATAAATTTGAAATAAAAACTAATCACTCACTGGAGAAACTATCCTCCCATGAGAATTCTATATTGAACCTATTAATTTACAAATTGTTAAACACCTTCAACATATTAACTTTTGAATTCTTCTTTTTAATAAGATAACATGTCTATTAAATGTTTGTATATATTTATATTGATCTAAAAGAAAAAAAATTACTCCTATACCCTTGGAGTCCAATGTTAAACTTTAATAAGAAAATACAAAACTTAATAAACCAACATTTTATTGAGAAATAAATAACTTGGTGTGTGATAATATAGATAAACATCTTCCATGGGTGGCCAATATAATCCTTCTTAGAAAGAAGAATCATTGGATACTTATATCCATCTATAATCTATGAACATATGTGTTTGGCGAGTCATAATACTTTTTATCCACATATCTATTTTTGACCTAAGAGCTATTGGTGAAAGAATTTGCATGATAGACCTCTAATAACCACTGGATTTTTAAAGCTTTGATATAACCTCAACACCTTACATCATTTTTATTTTATAACATAAGTTTTTATTTTGAATTTTATTTTTTAAATTAAAAAAGAGATTAGAAAGTGAAAAATAATGTTTTTTTTAAAATTATTATTCTTTTTTTATAATCTAAAATGTTTAAAAGTACTTTTGTACTTTAGAGTTTTTTGTTTTTCGTTTTAATAACATGCAACATTATTTAAGTTAATAAGATCATACAAAAATTATTATTTATAAAAAATAATTATAATAATGATAATTTATTAAAAATAATTTTAAATTAAAAAATAAAAAATAAAAATAAAAATTATAAAATTTTGTATATAAAAAAACATAAATACCAATATTTTTGGATATTAAAGCTTATTCTATCGATAATTTTAGATATTAAAGCTTATTCTATTATTATTAGAATGATTATTAACATTATATTTAAATTTTAGATAACCAAAGACTAAGGTACGTAAATATAAATGTGTTCTAATTTATTTTTTGAATTGCTAAACGGAAGAAAAAAAGAATGAACCAATCAAACCAAATAAAACCTCCTATGAAATGTTGCCTATACATACATCTCATAATTTTATTGGGCTATCAGTTCTTCTCGAGAGCTGCACAATCTGGGTCCCATTGTGTCGCTGGAAGTGGCACTAGCCTTGGACTTTCTGCTAAGATATTCAAGTTGCTCTCTTCATATCTACTTGACTTCAGGATTGAAAAATTGGTTAAAATCATAATCAGCCCTTAGCATTGGATCAAAAAGTGTCTTGTACGCTTCCTGCAATAGAAGAAACATTTTGCAGGGTTCCTCTTTTTCAGCAGGCGGGCAGGCATCAAGGTGGTAAACTCTCACCTTTTCCCTATACACTTTCTTCAGTACACCCAATTCTGGAATTTGGGCCACAGAGAAAACATCGTACAAAGTTATGGAGGGTGAATAAGAAGAAGAAATAGAAGCTTTGGTCATAACAGAGTATGGATGAGCTTTGTCGTCAATGGATTATTATTGTTATTGTTAGTGATTTTATAGAGAGGGGGTGGTTGCATAAGTGAGCATAACCCTCAAAAGCATGAGGATGCCATGAAAATTTACAAGTTTTGCTAGTGAATACAACCATGACAAATGTAGTACTCTGTTTGACTGAGAGGAGTGGGCACGGTGATGTTTAAAATTATACTTACTTTTTGTTTACATGGAATTCAATGGGTACATTTATATTATAGCAGTTCTAGTAAAAATTTATTTATGAGTGAAGAAGGAAATATAAACGGAGGAGGTACCCGTCCTCCCTTTTTCCACCAAAACTTTAGTTTAAGGGTTGTTTTACGAGAACACGACTCTCAAGACTGCATTTCTGGGGGCATGGCTTGTCAAGGAAGGAGGTTCAGGGAACTACGGCACCTTTGGGTAATAACTTGGAGCGTTCTCTATTATTTGTTCATTCAATGTTCATTTTCGTACATGCAAATTGTATTTTCCATGTGGTATCCCCGATAGGTATGTTTGTAAGTCATGACTGTGATTATTGTTGGGGTCTGTGGTTAGAGCTGCGGTCTATGGTTGGTAGTAACAACGGTAGTAGGTTTCTCAGTGTCTGCTTTTTTGTTAATATATTTGTGTTTGCTTGTTACCGGTTTTATTGGCAATGGTTTTGGTTGTTTTTTTTTTGGTAGCATCATATTTTTTAGTCTTATGTCTCTCCTTAATTTTCTATCATTTTAAGGTTTTCTACCAGGGTTTGGTTTGGGTTTTAGGATTTGGTTTATTTTTCTATTGTTTGAATTTTCTTAACAAACAAAGATGTGTTGTAGGTAACTTTTTGTTTTTCTTTTTTTTTGGCTTTGCCTAGTCAACAATAGAGTTCTGAAGATTATTTATTTATTCTATTGTGAACCGATACTTTCCATTTATAAAAAGTCTGATCCGTAAATACCAACTGACTATTTTATTGTGTTAACATTTAGTAATTTATTATTTAATTAATAATAGTTATTCTCTAACATTCTAATAATTATTTTTAAAAATATTTAATTTTAATCATATAATTAAAATATAAAATTAATAAATATAAAAATATTTTAATTATTAAATAACTTTCAAATTATTTATAAATTATTTTAAAAAGACCATATTAACATTCCCAACATAACATTCTAAACAAACCTTCTTCTATAATTATAAATAATTATATTTTGAGGAAGAGAACCACCTCCTTATTTATTCAATTTTTTACGATGCAAATTCAACCCCAGAAAATAATTACTTGGTGGTTGTTTGGTTGGAAGTTTTGCTTGGGCACCGTCGCTTTCAATGATATTTTGAATGTGGATATTCAAATATGTTATATATATATATATATTTCCTGCACGCTGCACTTTCAACCAGGGCACGCCATTGCTGTTTTATTTACACCCATCAAATGATAATTCGCTCGGTTTCCATTTATGTTGGGAAAGATGGAGGTTCCTTTTTTCTTTCAACGTTTCTTAATCTTTATCCTTTCTTTCAAAAATTAATTTCAATTCAAATGCTACCTATAATCATTTCGAGACACAATGTCTTGCAACTACTTATTCCATAATTAGAGGTTCCATCTTATCTAATGATTTATATATATGCAAAATATTTTTGTATTCATATTTTTTTCAAGTGGATTTTACTATTTAAATGCTTTACAAAATCACTTACTTTACTTTGTACTCCTAAAACTAATTATTTTTTGTATTAAGTTGCACATTATGTGACTATTAAAAGTTAAGAAGATGAAGATATGTTGAAAAATAAATATGTCCTCAATATTTTAGATAAATAAATCGAGTCAAAATGTAAATCAACAATAAAAAAAAGATAAGTTCCTAAAAAATAAAATTGAATGTTCCTTACGTCTTTTTAGTTTTAAATTAATCAAGTAGAAATTATTTTGGTTGTAAATGTATTATGAGGTCTAATTTAAAATAGTTAAGTTATTTTTCTTGTATTTATATTTAATTCATTTTTTAAATTGTATTTTAATGATTTAATGTTTTTTTTTCTAATTCAAAAAAAAAAAAAAAAAAGAGGAGTTTTGATAGGGCCCCAAAATTTAGTAAAAAGTATGAGGAAAAAATATTACAAAATAGGAAAACAATAAAAAAGGATGTAACTTATTGCAAACAAAAACTATATACAAATAGGTGAAAAAACAATTAACTATCAATAAAATATTAGTTTATGACTAGCACAAGAACAAAAAACTCCCTTTCAAGGGTTAGAAAAGTTATCCAGGCCTCTGGAAATATCTAGTTCTTGTGGGAGGATAAGAATCTTGATGGAAATAAAGTCTCCCACAATTGCCTCTCAATGTCTTTCACCTTTTTCTTTTGAATTCTAATGCATTTTTTAGGTGCATCTATGTTGTTATCTAGTTTCTTCTTTGAGTCCTTACAGGATGCAAGGGGGATTTTGGCATAGTTAATTTTATTCATTTTCATCTCATGGGTCTTACTCTTCATCCCTTTCAAATCTTCCTCTAACTTGTCTATCTTCAATGCAAATCTGATCATATCATTTTTCAGCTCACTAATGTCCTATACAAGGTCCATAAACTGCTGATAATTCTTTTTATGTTAAATTTTCAACTTCTCAACTCTATATTGTAACTCCACCAACATCTTCTTATTATTTTTGAATTCACTAATAATTTCCTTGATGAAGGTGAGCAGTGTATTACTATCTCTTTCCAACGTGTCCATCCTTACTTTGATGCGCTACTCTTTGAGTACTTGGTGCTTCAATTCTAATATTTCACTATGGGGTTTATGGGGTTCCATCTTCAATGGAGTCTTTGGGTGTTTTGACTTGTCCTTAGATGAACCACTTTTGGTTGTCAAATCTTTCCATTTATGAGAGAGGACTTGGGTAAGATTTTTATTTGACATGAGAGCCCAATTGGCCAATGTTTCTTCTACTTCTTCCATAACAATTTTATTGGCCCCTTATTTAATCCCAACGACAACCTTCTTCTTGGGTGACCACTTAGGTTTTAGTGATTCCATGTTGTCTTAAATCTTACCTTGGGGTTTCATAAAAATTTGATTTTTTAGTATCATATAGGGTTATGTCTTATTTCATAATATGTCAAATATAAGTTTATATATTCTTTCTAAATTGAATTTCTTAATTTTAGACTTAGAATTAGCTCCAAATTTATTGCACTTAATTTTATTCATTTTAAGGAATTATTTTTCAAAGTATATAATTGTAGATGAATATTTTTATTTTAAATATTATGGAACATAAATTTGGTAAGAAAATTTAAGGAGACACACACACACACATAGAGAGAGAGAGAGAGAGAGAGAGAGAGAGAGAGAGAGAGAGAGAGAGAGAGAGAGAGAGAGAGAGAGAGAGAGAGAGGAAGAGAGAGAGAGAGAGAGAGAGAGAGAGAGAGAGAGAGAGAGAGAGAGAGAGAGAGAGAGAGAGAGAGAGAGAGAGAGAGAGAGATGCACTTACTTTCTTGATATATTTTCTTATCCATTTTGTATTTTCACAATAAAAATAAGGAAAAATAATTGTATAAGGACTATCTAACCAAGGTATTTTTTAAAGAAGTGTACAAAGGTAGGCAATTTTTTTTTATTTTGAAAATTATGTCACATAAATATTGCATGAAAATTTAAGGAAAAATATAAAATTTACTATTAATATATGTTTATATTGGTGAATTTAAAAAATCTATGGACATTTTACAAGTATATTTGGTGATTATTATTTTAAAAAAATGTGAAATATAATTAATTGGTGAAAAATAACACCTAAAAATACCTTAGATCTAAATTTAGCAATATAAAATAGTAATTCCAGATTTATCATAGTGATTAAATTTAATATACATGTGAATTGAAAATGCTAAATTGAGAATTATACTTGAAAAGAGGTAAAAGATGAAGGAATATGCACATCTTGATGGATTGAATGCATATCTAAGCTGTGTAGATCAATAGTTGATCATATGTCAAATTTGGAGTATAGAATGTAAAAAAGCATGATCAGTGCCTAAGTTTTTTGTGTCCAAGATGAGATCATCACTAACTAGGATTGATTGTTGTTCATGTTCTTATGCCAATTCCACACTCTGGTCACATTGAGATATTGATTTTCCCATTTCCTTTTGTAATTAGACATCATGCCTATTTGTACTTATTATTATTCGATCAGAAATGAAACTAAATGCTATCATCTTCAATTTTTTTGACTTAGCTTTCCATCAATTTTAACTCACAAAAAATAAATTATGGGTAAAGAAACCATTGTATCCCACACAATATAATTAGATCTCACGTGGTTTTGTGTGGTGTGAATGAAAATCTCGAGCAAGTTTTTTTGTTCCTCATTTTTGATAGATGTGAATATGCAACTGTGTACAATTCAATTAAAACATCCATCTAGTACAAACAGGTGATGCATAAAAATTAAAGCATTAAGTAAATCCAATAGAAGTGTAAATATGTATATATCAGGAATGAGCTCAAATTTTAATTATGGATTAAATGACCATTCCCATCCTGCTCTACCCTCTCTCACTTCCCCCACCCTCACCCCCAATAAACATTCCATTTATTTTTAAATGACTTGTTATAAATAGGATGGTATAGGATAAACTTATCACTTAGTTCAAATCTATAAAATATAATTAAAAGATAATCAAGGCACATGAAGTGAGGAAAAAGGAAAGGTTCCAAAAATTTATGAAAGATATAATCAATAGGCCCTTCATTCTTGCCTAGGGTAAGAATGATGAGACCATTGATTTCATCCTAAGAAAATTAAATGTGCAATGTTAGAGTAATACCATATAAGAAAAAAAATCAAGGAGTTAAACCCCTATTTCTAGGAAGATGAATTCCACTGAATTCTATTTTTAGGAAGGAAAGTCCTAATGGAGTGTTTCCACTTTATTTTAGGAGGAGGAATCCCAACAATATTTTTCCAATTAGGCGTATTTATTATTGTGCAATTTTCATATAATCTATGATGAGTTTTCTTGTGATCTATTCATCTTGATTTAATAAAGGCTTATATCTTGCACTTTGTATGTTTCCTTAGTTTTGCTAAGGTTTTATCCCATAATTTGGGTGTTTTATCTTATGTTTGTTTAGTTGAATTATCTTTGTTATTTTAAATTTATATGAATTTTTTATTGGTTATTTGTTTCTACAAGGTATGTAATTTTCATGTAGTTAAAAGTCAACATGAATATTAATATTATTTTTATTTTAATTTAAATGTTCTCTATAAGAAGTCCATTTACAAAAAAAATCTAACAACTATTTTTTACATAATTTAGAGTTTTCATGACATTTGATTGATTTATATATATGAAAAATATGTTTTTAAATATATTTTTCTCTAAGTGGATTTCACTATTTGGAAGTTTGAGAAATACAAAGATATTTCTACCATTTATTTTATATACCACACCCCATAAACTCCATGTGTTTCCCTTAAGATTCACATATTTCTATCATTAAAAGGCAAGGAGAATAAGATGTTTTTACAACTAAACATGGGATGTATATTTTATAAATAAAGGTCAATAAAAAATCTATATCAACAATATAATAAAAATATAAATTTTGAAACCTAATTTGAATGCCCCTCTAATTTTAGATTAATTAACTAGGAATTATTTTTTGTTGTATATAATTGTGATGCCTAGTTAAAAATAATTAGGTTATTCTTTTGGTATTTACATCTATTTCACTTTTACATATCACATATTAGTGAAGTGAACCTACATTATATTACATTATCCCTTGGGGTTTCATAAAAGTCTTTTTTTTTTGTATCCCTTAAGGTTAGATTTGATTCATACTATGTCAAATATAAATTTATCTATTTTTTATAGATTTAATTTCTTGATCTTAGACCTAGAAGCCTTATCTTCATTGTAATTTATTTGTTTGATCATATTTTTATCTTTTTTATGTTTTAACAATGAAAACAAGACAAAAAAATTGCAAAAGATAGATCTAAGTTTTTAACTTTTAACAATATGAAATATTAAGTCTAGAATTGTAATAGTGGTTAAATTTAGTAAATATGCAAAATGAAAATTTTAAATTGAAAATTGATCTAGAAAATAGGTAAAAGGATGGAATAGATAGACCTTGATGAATTGAATTGATATATGAGTTGTGCATGTATGTAATTGACTACATGTTAAATTTATTGTATTAAATGTAAAAAAACATGATTGTGACTAAGTAATTTATGTCCAAGATGAGATCATCACTAACTATGATTGACCATTGATTGTGTCCTCATATGCCAACTCCATGCTCTGGTCACTTTTAGATACCACTTTTTCGTGTGTCCCTTTACAACTGGAGGTCATGCCTACTTTTCCTTGTGTTTCTTTGATTTGATTGATATAAATGCATCTAATATTATCTTCTTACTTTTATTAACCTAACTTGTCATCAAATCACAAAAAAATAATATTTGGGTCCAATAAACCATTATATCATGCATGTGAGAACTAGATGTCTTGTGGCTCTCTGTGTTTGGATGGAAATATCAAGAAAGTGCTTTTATTTTTCCTTTGTCATAGATGTGAAGATGAAACTACATGGAATTCACTTAAGACATTCATTTTCTACAAGAGGTGATGCATAAATGTTTTAAGTAGAAATGAACTCCATTACAAGTGTAGAAATGGATATAACAAGGGTGATATCAAACTTGAATTATGGATTAAATGATCCCCCTCTCTCTCCATATAGTTTTTAAAAGACTTGGGAAGTTTTGGTATAAATGTGATGCTCTAGGATAAAATTATCATTTAGGTTGAATTTTTAAAATAGAAATAAAATCATGTTAGGGCACATGGAGTGCAAAAAAAAATGGACCCATAAAATAATGAAGGATAGAATCAACAAGCCTTCTGTTCTTGCTTAGGTAAAGAATGATGAGCCCATGAAATCTATAATATAAAAAATAAAGGTGAATTTTTCAAGTAACACCATAAAAATGTGTGAAATTAGTATATAAACTGAGAATGAATAGATTTAGAGAAATTTATGCTGCATTTGGAGGGATTAGTGACTAAAAGGGAGTAGTGTGGGGTAGGATAAGTCATGTAGACAATAAATTATTCACTTTGTAACAATCAAGACAAAATAAGGAAAGGAAACTATATAAATTGGGCTCATACTAGAATTAAGTATCTACATAATGACCCTAATTTGATTTATGTATATTAGTGCATGCATGCATAAGTCAATATATAAAGATAAATAAATGAAGGGTACACCTTCACTTACATATGGAAGGGTGGAGGGATTGAATGACTATCGAGATAAGACCCAACCTCACTAATTTTATATCATATATGAAACACTTTCCAATTATTAAAAGTATCCTTTCATTTTTAATTTTATGTAATTTACAAGGCTTATGATAGGATAAAATGGCCTTTGAATCTAGTCATGTTGTAGGCCCTTCAATTTTTACCATTCTATATTTGAGTAGTTAAAAATCTATTTATGGACACCTTGGCCTACCTCACTATCAATAGTATCAAATCTAAGTTAATTGGCCTCTATTTCTCCATTTGTAAAAGTTTTCCCTTTCCTTGATTTATATGTTCTATCTAATGAATCTATAGGACATCTATTATCTCATATAACTGAGCAAGCTTTCATTTGGGGTATTATTCTCCCAGAATGATCCTTTCAAGTCATAAATGAACACCTTGTTGATGTCGCCTTCCTCAATCTAAAAAAGAAAGAAAAGTCATTCAAGGAAGTTATGCATTGGTTTGACATTTTTTCTTAACTTTGGAGTTCAAATTGTAGTGGTGTAAGGCCTAATGCTTCAAATAGAGTATGATTCCCATGCTTGAATGGTTACTCTAATATAAATGAAAATAGATTCATAGAGGGGAATAATTCAAGTTTTTCAGGTTCCTTTCACCTTTGATACCTCTCTTGTGGAGTTGTGGTAGTTTGTCATAAATAGAGTGGAGAAAAAGGTGGAGTGTTGGGTCATCAAACCACTTTATGTCACAGACAAGTTCCAAGTGTTTGTAAAAAAATTGGTTTACACATAGGTCTATATTCATCCTATCATGCCCATTCTAAAGCCTTTTATGAAAATTTGGCTAAACTTATTAGAAATTTTCTCTAGTCTAATGCTAAACAAACTCAAGGTTTACAAACAATTCTCAGGGATATTTGTATTTTTCCTCATGACAAAAGAGGTATGAGAAGTATTGGAATCTATTAACATAGCATTACTTTGTGTGCCAAATGGGTGCTTAGATCCATTGAGGGTAATGAATACTAGAAAATTATTTTAAGTCATTACATATAATCTAGATCTCCTTATGGTAAATCGACTTGAAAGAATATAACTTCCATATTCTCCTAATTGTGTCTTCCCCGGTTAAAATTAAAGGTTATTTTGTGATGGATTCACTTATCCATAGAGTTTAAAAACACATAGCTCTCTTCAACAAATTAGAAATCACATACACAAAGCTTCATCAAGCATTCTTCTACACATTACCACTTCTATAAAACATGGAAATTGGCATACCAAGGAGGCTCTTCATAGGATCTACAAAGACATAAACAAAACTTAACTCTTAACACTCTAGCCTTATTCGTAACTTAACCTAAAAATGACAAGGATCTCAATCCATTTGAAGAATTACAATCATGAAGAAATGAGATAAAAAAACACAAAGAAATCCTAAAAATTCACCCTCCTCCACTTTGAATGAATAAAGACAAGATAATAAAGCATTCCCAACTAAGAAGGAACGAAGAGAAAGTAAAAATCGTTCTTAGTTCTAGGAATGAAGACAAAACCAAAGGATAAAAGACAATCCCTAAGAGAAATGCACCACCCTTCTCATGAAGGATTAATATATCATGATGAAGATATTTTTCAAGTGGTCCACTTTATCTTGGGTTCATTTACCATGTACAACATGGGTGGAACAATATGAATAGTAAAAGTTGTTCCCTACTTTCATGTGTATCCAAAAGCTAGTGGATTATCCTTTTGACAAAAGTCAAGCCCAACTAACTTTGCTCCCCACAGGGAGTTCATCACACTTCCATCATGCATTTCAATATCAAATCTCTTTTGTGCCTTGGGAGGATTATGACACCCATTCCACCTAAGTAGATCAATAGTGTTGATGAGTCATCATGAATAGTGGTTGTGACACCTCATCAGTTAATAATGTCTTGCCACCTCATTAGTGAATAGTGTCAACATGAATTTTGTTTTATTCACCACATCATTTTGTGGATAAAATCATAAAGAAAGGCTATGATAGTGCTAAGCCTTATGTAATGTGGGTTAGTGATGAATTTCATAGTGGCCCTTATTTCAATGATCAGAATCTTTGTTGGTATCCCATTATGACCAATACTAGTCTTTTGTTGACAAAATTGCCTGGTATGTAAGCCTTGAGGAGTTTTAAAAAGGGATTCATACTATTAAGGATTTTGTTATTTCTCATGATTGGGCTCCCTAGCCTATGCTAAAAAAAGTTCAAATAATTTTGAATTACTAGCTATTCTTCACATTCAAGAGCTGATGCCATATGGTCTGCCTCATAAGTTGGGTCTTCAACCTACATGCTCAGGGTGGAAGGATTGGAGATGGAATTGTTATACATACTTCAAGAATTATTTTGCAAGTATCCTTTATCAGGTGACAAGCCCCTTATTTTAGTGTTAGGTAAGCTCAATAAGCATTAGAACCTTAACTCTTTGCCTAGAACATGGCATGTCTAGCTTGATATAATTTGGAAAGCAAAGCTTGAACCCAAGCTAGCTCACTTCCTTTAGTCTTTCGTGTATCAAATCCTTCCATTTGGGGAGTGTTTTTCCCACTTACGAATTGCTTATCCCAAGTGTTTGACTTGTAACAAAAAATAGTCTTTCAAGCACACATTATGGACATGTCCCAAAGCCCAATATTCTTGATAGTGGATACATAGTATCTTTTAGCCATATCACCCTTATTCTTTCTCATTGTACTTGGCCCACCCTGAGGCAACTACTAATTAGTCATCATCTATAACTTTTCTATGGACATTTTTTAGAGTTGCCAATCTATTTCAATTATGGAAAGCTAGAAACTCTATTTAATAATGAGGAATATTATTGTCATTTATATATTAATGACAAGATTTTCTTATTATCTTTAGCCTGCATCCAGATTCAATTACAAACTAAAAAGGTTTCATGAAATTTAGACATCTTCAAGAGTTGCTTGATCAACGAGGGAGTGCCCTCCACACAGTCTCCCTCGAATTGTCCACCACAGGGCTTGGCACCTCTAGCTCACAAATGCCATTGAATCAAGTCTTGTAGTTCCAACAAATTATTGATCCCTTACCCCTCAGCTTAGAAGATGGAGATCACTGCTAACACGTGGAAGAGTTGATGCTAGTCCCCCCTAGTGGGGGGTGCCAATTGGCAATTATGGCACTATGATGTGTCATGTTGATGGATGGAACATTGTTTCTTTGGCTCCTCTAAACACCATAGACGAATGGGTTATGTTAGATCTCTCTCAATATAACCTACCTGACATCCCTTACTACCTAAAGACAATCCTCTACCTCCCCCTTTAAATATTGTGATATGTACTTAATTTATTTGTTCATAAAATAAATATAATATTATTTTGGTACTTATTTAATTCAATATCATTAAATAATTTATATTTTACTATTATCATATTTTAACCCAACATTTTCTTATTATAGAAAATCTGAACCATACATACTATCAACTAAATGCATACCCAACAACTAATTTAATTTAATATGTAAAACCATTTACAAGATTAATAATAAAATGTTCCAATGATGAAGAGTCACTCTCAACATCATTGAAAACAAATAATGGATTTTACGGTGCCTAGTTTAAATGTCTTTTTGTGTTCCAACGGAACTAATTGAAAGATCAGTTGATAAATTTATTACCTTGTTAACGGGCGGATGGCGGGGCGGGGACGGGACGGCAACTGGTGAACCGTATCATCCGAAGGAGGTCGATGAAAAGTAGTCGGTATTTATATTGAAAAATTACCAAACTTCGACGGTGGGGCAGGTGAACCGTATCATCCATCTTTGTCTCCCCTTATGATTACTAAAAATAAGATGGTCATCTTCTTTAAATAAATTATAGAAGATTCGTTGCTTGCAGTGCAACGTGTGGGTGCCATCATCGTGACCTGCAACTTATCATCTCATGCTCATGTCTTAACAAATCTTCAACTTCTCTTTACAAAACAACAGCAGTCTAAAGGATGTTATCCAGTGAGGATGTTAAAGATGCAAAGGGCGTCAATCAGGCTCAAAAATACATTGAAAAAGGCCACATCTTCATATTTCTCTTCACCTGCCATGACTTTGTACGATGTGTTGGATGTGCCTGAGAACGCAGAGTTGTGTGAATTGAAGAAAGCTTATCGGGAGAAGGTCAGAGTTCACCACCCTGATGTGTGCTACTGCCCACCTACTCAGAAAGAGGAATCCTGCAAAATGTTTCTTCTGGTTCAGGAAGCCTACGAGACACTGTCTGATCCAATACTGAGGGCTCACTATGATTGTAACCTTCATTTTAATTCTCATATATTGTTGCTGCAAAGGAGAAATGAGAGGGAGATGAAACAACAATGGGAAGAACAACTAGAAGACCTTAGCAGAAGCTAACGGAAGAGTGCGGGGGACACATGGGGAGGTAGAATGCGCCGAAGAATTAGCCAATGAGATCGTATAAAAGTTTATAAAAATTTATTCTGTAATTTTGGGCCGCTAATAAACTGACGTGTGCGTTTTCTTAATTTTGTAAATACTAATTTTGTTGGTAGCCTTAAGTTTAATTGCCACTGCAAGGGCTTTGATTCGTCCTTCCAAATCCCTCTTCCCCAACAACGGGTTTCATGTAATATTTCATACATTTTTACTGAGGTATTTAATGTCTGTTCAAAAATCAAAATTTTAACAACTTGAGGTCTTTAATGCAAGGTTACCCACTGTTTTTGTCACAGATATATTGTGTATTTATGTATTGCAATTTTTTTTAAAAGATAGATTAAATTCTAAAATCAATTAATTAGATGAATTTTAATTGAGATTTAAATATATTTATAAAAATAAATAATTTTTAAATTTAAAAAAAAATCTAAAATAAAATTAAAATGTAATTTTGGGACCTTTAAATGGTTATATTTAACCTTCTAAAAATATCTAAAATTTTCCATAACCGAAAAGACGAATTATTGTTACATTGAATTTTTTCAACACAAACGAAATTACAAATATAAAATTATGAGCTCCAGAAATTCAACTCCGACCTCTTTTTCTGCATCATTAAATCAAATATTATTCAAATTAAATCATCAACAAACACCGAAATTTTCCAACGTTTCGAATATAGTTGGAATTTTCAATGCAACTTTAGTAAATTTCAATGCTATTTAATTAATTTTTCATATTTCATTTTTTTAGGGTTAGACAAATACCATGTATGCAACTTAGCCAGCTCTAAATAGATTGAGGATTTTTATACGGCTGACAAATCCAGCCAGGAATTTTGTCGCTGAAGATAATCTGATAAACACGCATAAAACAAAAGTAATGTAAGGCAGAAATTTGGAGGCATGATTTTGTGCAATCTTAGGAATTTTCAGCCCAAATTCCATGCGAAGGAATTTGGCGTTCTGGCAAGATTGCACGTGTTTCTAACACAACGATGCCCTACAATACTTTCAAACTCAATGTGGCATGATCGTAAAATATTGTGTGCCCTAATTGTAACAAACTTGTCAATAAATGTATACAGTAATGCCTGAATTGTGTGGCTTTGGAAATGTGCATGTTATTTAATATATTTTTATCGAAATTTCATTTAGATAGAAATATGCCAGGGATGAAATCAACATAACTATTTTACAATTATAAATTGGTATATTTATCTAAGACAAATTTATATAAAAAATGTTATTTTTAAAAGTACTTAACTCATTTATGTTAATGAATATAATTTTATAAATAATTATTGAAATGTTTGGAGAATATGAAATAAAATATTTAAATTAATATTATTTAAATGTAAATGGTATAAAATTCGTAAATTTTTATTGATTGAATAGTGCATTGTCATTAATAAAATAAGATATAGTACATTGCTAATCATACAAAAAAGATGGATGGAAAAGTCAGACCCTAAAATCACAACCATACTGAGCTAAAACAAGCTTCAAGAAGAGAGTAAAGTCTACAAAAGGCCACCTCAATATCAAAAAACTAAGGTTAAAATAAATCAAGTGCACATAAACCAAAAAAAGATAAATAAAATCACTAACAACAAGGAACCCATTAAGCAACAACAATGATCATGACGGCAGGTAGAGACGAAGGAGGTGAAGGATTCTAAGAGTTCCTCCCCACCCCGTTGAGCATGGGGGTCCTGATCAACCGATAAGGGATCCTAATCATCAGTTTGCTAGTTATTTTTAGTATCATGTTGTTACTTAATTTCTAAATCCTATTTGGAGGGTGAAATGGTAAGAGCCAGTTAAGGGAACTCTTCTTACAGAGGATGTCCCCAACCCCATGCCACCACTATCTATAAATGTTAACCTTGTCAGATCCATATTGTGAAGATGACCAATGAGAATGAGGACAAAAGCTCCTATATTTTCTAGACCACCAACTGTGATATCATTTATGCCTACCCACATGCCCATGCCCCTAGGGGGAGTGATTGCAAGGGGGATTTGAAGGTTCACAACTGACTGCAAAAGGAGCATTATCCCAATGGTCTGGGATAATTTGTAGATGGTGAAGCTCAAGATGAACTTTATTTATTTTACTTTGAATCTAGAGGGTAACATTAGCTATCACAACTCTTTTAGTTATAGTAAAATGTTTTTACATATCTTTATGATTAAAACATATTTTATTTCTAGTTTTCTAATTTTGAAATAGAGTATCAATACAAAAAATCCGTCAGAATCTATTGCATCTTGTAGGAAGTAAGGTGAAGTCCCCTAGGAGACCCATCTTCCATGTGAACATAAAGCTTAAAGAGGTTGAAAAAGGTATGAATCTATCTCTAGATAGATTGAACATATAGACAAAACCAAAAAAAAAATTTAAAAGATTCTAAATAATGACAAGCAAATCAAATAAAAAAACAATATAATTTATTTAATTTTAAATTAAAATTTGCAATATATATAAAAATAATACGAAATAAATAAATAAAAATATTCATTAAAAATTAATATCATAATACAATCATTTTATTTAACCCTTAAATAGTCATATTTAATAATATTTTAAAATTACAATATAAAATATTTAAATAAATATTAAGACTTTTTATTAAAATGTAATTAATAATCAATTAAAAAATTAATACATATATTGATAAAAATCACATATTTTATTATAAGCATCATGTTTTAATCTTAATAGTCACACTTAATAATATTAATAATATTTTAATTATGAAGGACAGGTTAAAGGGAATAGATTAGCTAATGCCAGCTTGACCATGAAGAAAAAATATGAAACTCTTTCCTTCTCGATGGGGCTGAGTCATCAACATCAGAGAGTTGGATCTCAGGTATCATCTCAAGATGTGCATCTCATAAAAAGAAAGGATTGGCTTCTCGACAGTGACTGAGACTAAATGGGGAGGAGAACATTTTGAATGAAGAAAGGGTAGGGTAAGTGTAAGAGGGACCTCCTTCACCATCAAATCATCCTAGTCAAGGTAATGCATCTAGTCTCAACCAACTGGATGCAGTGCAATAGGAGGAGACAAATTTAACTGGTTGTAGTATGCTAGGGAAATAAAGCTTTTCTAATCATCCAGCTCAGAGAGTAGGGGTGGATAAATAGTTAGTATGGGAGACTATGGAGATCACTCATGTAGTCTCCTATTTGGAAGCTCAAGCTCTTATTGGTAGGTTTGTAGTAGATGGCCAATGATTGGGGAAGTGTAGGATTGGATTTCAATGCATTAGGGCAAAAATTTGAACATAAAATTATTACCTAAAGGGTTTTTCTTAGTGATCTTCATGAAACAAGGGAGGTGGGATGTGGTGATAAAAAATCCTAGTTGGGATTTAAATGGAGATAGTCTATGGCTTCAATCCTAGAAACCTAATTTTGATGCTACTACTTCACATCCAAAAAAGATGGTTCTTTAGATTCATTTTTATAATCTCCTGGTGGAGTATTCGAGAAAACAATGTCTTAAAGCTCTTTGAAATCTTATTGGTTCTTGTATGGAGATTGATTCTATGGTAGAGGAAGGTTGTTTAGGTTAGTATGCCACAATTAGGGTTTAGGTTTATTTATCAGATCCCATCTAGGATAACATTGTGATTAAAGCGTAAGGTAAGGTTTGCAATCAAGTGGTGGATGTTGAAAATTTCACCTTTAGAAGCTATAACTATAAGATGGTGGGTGACATTCAAAAAGAATGCTCTGGTAAGTTTTCCAAGATTTTTGTTGTCTCTTTTTGTCAGTTTAAGTTTATAGCCCAATCTTATCTTGATAACCCTAGTCACATTGCTAGGAATGTATGGATAAATAAACCTCTGGCCCTAAAGAAAGATAAAGGTAGTTTAGGTATTTTGAATCTCACTCTGGGGGATCCATCTTCTTTTGTTTTTTGGAAGAGAAAGACTCATCCTTCTGCTCCTTCTCAGCAAGCGGTAGGTGATTATTTTAAGGAGAAGTTGGTTATTAACCCTGATAAGGTAGCACTTCTAGAGAAACTTGGTAAAATAAATTCTCTTTCCCCCAATACGATGATTAAAGGATATGACTTTATAGTGGAGAAATCACAAGCTATTAAAAATATCATTCAAAGTGGAGAAAATAATCAAGAAAAAGATAATGTGTCACAAAAGAAGTGCCTTTTTCAAGAGGATAACCATATAATTGAAGCCCTTCAAAGTGACTAGGTGGAGGACGAGTCAGACTCAGAGGAGGAACTAAATCCAAGAATATGTTTATACATTGCAAACGTTTGCCTCAAGAGAGGTAGTAAAATTAAACAAGTTAGGGTGGTAGAGGATGTCTCTTATGGTAAACAAGGTACTATCAATAACTTTTTTGTTTTGTTAAAATGGGATGTGGAATTCCTCCCATATGAGTCATGAGTATCCTTTCATTGAATGTTAGGGGAATAAATGCCCCTAACAAAAGGCATTCGGTTAAATGTCTATTGTCAGCAGAGAACCTAGATGTCTTATGTTAAAAAAAACTAAGATGAGTAAATAAGAAGAGTAGGTATTTGTTAATAGAGGATGAAAGGGTTGGAAAGTCTCTTTTGTGGAGGCTTTGGGGTTGTCAAGAGGTTTGGCCATTTTTTGGTTTCCTTCCAGAGTAACAATTGAATTGAAGGAGGTAAGATCTCACTAGAAATTTTGTAAGGTAAAATGTCTGAGATTTAAAATGTCCTTCTTAGGTAATTTTTATGACCCTAATGGTATTTAGGAAAAGCAGAAGGTGTGGGATGAGCTTGTGGTTTTGTGTTCTAGTTTTTATCTAGAAGAAATCACCTTTGGAAGAGACTTTAACTCAATTTTAAATCAATCTAAAAAGCTTGGAATTTTTTTAAAAGCAACAAATAGTTTTGAATTTGCTACTTTCCTAAAAATCAATGATCTATTTGATGTTCAGCCTAAAGGTGATATGTTCACTTAGAATAACAAGAGAGTGGGTGACCAGAATATCCTTGATCATTTGGATAGACTTATGGTCACAAATTCTTGGCTTGCATATAATTGGTTGACAAAGCCTCTTATCATATGCTTTACAGGATAAGATAATCTCCTTATAGCTCTTTTAGTTAAAATGGACCATCCCCCTTTTCTATGTTCTTTGAAATGGGAAAAAATATGGCCAAGGGATAAGTCCTGATTTGGACTTGTTGAAAACTAGTGGAAAAACTATGATATTCCATCTAAGTATTCAATGTTTTGCATTACAAAAAAATTAAAATTTATTAAAGGACATCTAAGGCACTAGAATATTAACTGTTTTTAAAATGTCTTTCAAGAGAAAGTGAGAGTAGAAGAAGAGATGGAAAAGGTTAATAGCATAATCTTTCTATAGTGTATGAACCAAGAATCTTTTAAGAAGTAGAAGACACTCCTAGCTGAATATGAGGAATTGTTGCTTAGGGAAGAAGTGTTCTAGAGGCAAAAATCTAGTAATTGTTGGATTAAAGAAGGGGATAGAAACTCCACATTTTCCCATCGATCAGTTAGATTCAAAAGAAATATCACTCATATCTTAAAAATATGCTCAACTAAGGGAGAAAATATATCTACGCTGGGTGATATCAGGAATGAGGTCATTCTTTTTTTCTCAAGCCTTCTAAATGGGGAAACTTTTTTGGACACATAAGCCCAAAATTATAGTCTATTTTTTGTTCCTCATAAAGTGTGTGTGGACCAAAATGAGAAACTTTTGGCACCCTTTAGGCCGGAGGAAGTCATAATTACAGTGTTTTCAATGGAAAAAGATAATGTTCCTGGCCCAGATGGCTTCCCAATATATTTTTTCTAGGCCTTTTGGGAGATTGTGGGTGAGGATGTATGGTATATGGTGAAAGAGTCGAGGAAAAAATATAAAATCATAAAGAAGCTTAATGCTACCTTCATTTCTCTTTTTCCAAAAGGTTAAACCTAGGAATCCTTTGGGGACTATAGATTGATATCTTTATGTAATATGGTTTATAAAATCATTGCTAAAGTTATGTCATTAAGACTTAGGAAGATTCCCCCTCTCTTAATATTTGTGGAGCAAGAGGGCTTTGTCCCAGGGAAAAACATTCAAGAGGGGATCATAGTGGTGCGTGAAATTATTCATTCTCTTAAAATGTCACATTAGAGAGGTATTTTCCTGAAGCTCAACATTAGTAAAGCCTATGTTAGGGTTAATTGGCACTTCTTGATCAAAGTTTTGGAGACATTTGGTTTTAATAAAACTTGGTGTAATTGGATTTATGGTTGTATTTCTAGTCCAAAATTTTCTATTATGATTAATGGTAACCCTATTGAATTATTCCAATCCTCTAGACATCTCTACCAAGGAGATCTATTATCTCCATTCAACTTCATTTTAGTGGTGAAATACTTGGAAAGAGTAGTGCTTGCGGCTAAGGATGCTACTTCATTAAAGGGTATACAGGTGGGTAATCTAATGGAGTATCTCGTGCATAATCAATTTGTGGATGAAAATTTCCTTTCTTGCCAAATTTCTATCATGGAGGCATAAACATTCAAAGGGATCCTATCTAGTTATGAGGTAATATGCCTGGGTAGCTAGTAAATGGGTGTAAATCTAAAATTTTCTTTATAAATTGCTCTGAACACATTCAAAAAACCATTTATCTAATGTTAGGTTTCAAGATTGGTAAATTCCTTCCAAATACTTGGGTCTTCCTCTCTTTTTTAAAACCTCTCAGATCTTTCATTGGTCCCAACTAATTTAGTCTTTTAAGAAACATTTTCCCTCTTGGCAAGGAAAGTGGCTTTCTCTAGTAGGGCACATTACTCTAATCAGATCGATGCTTAGTGCTTTACCTACTTATTGCCTCTCTATTTTGTAACTGTCCACTAAAATTTCAAATAGCTTAACAAAATTATTAAAGGTTTCCTATGGCAAGGTGTTCAAGGAGAAAATAAAATACCTTTGTTATGATGGGAAAGGGTTTGTAAATTGAATAAAATGGGTGGTTCCAAAATAAAAAATTGTGAATTAGAGAATTAGGGTTTCGGTGTCAAGCTCATTTGGACTATGTTGACTAACTCTGAGGCTCTTTGGGTCAAGGTGCTACATTGCAAGTACCTTGATTTAGAGCATCCCATTAGCATTGCTTTAATGGTCGATCCTCCTACAGGATCTTATATGTGGAACTTCATCATAAATTGTAGAAATATTATCTCAAATCATGTGTCATGGATCATAAATAATGACAGTAAAGCTAAATTCTAGGAGGATTCATGGAATGGTCATAAGCATTTTGAGGAAAATTAATTGTTGGGGGAAGCAAAACATATTCTATCTTTGGCATGGGGCCTATTTGTTGTAGATTACTTAGAACTTAAGTGGGTCTCTAGTTTGAGATCTAGGGGTTAGAATTTTTTTGAAGGTCTAGGCATTATGGAGGAGCAAGTGAGGATGGTCAAGGTTTACTTAAAATTAAGGAATATTTTCTTGAATGATAAAGAGGATTCTCTATAATGGATTAGAGCTAAATCAAGTCACTACATAATCAATTTGGGGTACCATATAGTGGAAGCTACAAATGAGTTAATGTCTTGGGTATGTGTTTAATTATGGGATAAATAAGGCTTGCAAAAATTTAGGGATTTTATGTGGTTGGTAGTGCAAGATCGTACCCTGATTCAAGATATATTTTTAAAAATTTATTTCCTGGGCCCTTCAAGATATCCTCTTTGTAAAAATAGTGAGGAAAGTGTGAATCATTTACTTTTCCTATGTCCCTTTGATAAAATATAATGGAATTCATTATGTTAGTGTTTGGAATGGTTGTGGGCTTGGCCTTCTTCTCTAATGGTAGCTTTCTCAACATGATTGGTTGAGGATGGGAAAAACACCCTTATGGGTTTATGGAGAGTCAGCCCTGCCATAGTGATTTGGTCTTTATGGAAAGAAAAAAATAAATGCATCATTGAAGATAAAGAAATAGTGCCTATCAAAGTTATCCAAGAAATTAAAATTTTAATTTCTGAAGTTATCTCTACTCAAGTTAATAGGGAAAAAGGGTTTCTTTCTAAATGGGATATGAAAATGGTGGCAAAATGGAATTTAATTTCATTCTCCCCCATTAATGGGTTAATCACTATTGGTATTAAGGTTCTAATAAGTAATAAAAAAGGGATCCTCCTCTAAGAGGATGGTTCAAACTCAATTTTGATGGAGCATCTCATGGAGACCTTGGAGCTTCACGAGCAGGGTGTGTCATTAGGGATTTTAGTGGTTCCTTAATTCAAGCATTATCAAGTAAGGTTTAGGATGACACAAATAATGAGGTTGAAGCACAAGCTCTCGCTTTGGGTATTGATATGGCCCTCCAATGTGGTATACCTAAATTGTTTATTGAAGGTGATTCCTAGGTAATAAATTTTGCTCTTGAAAAGAAAGAGGCAAAAACTTGGAATTTGGAGAATATTTTGTCTAATACCTAAAAGAAGTTAGAGCATTTTTCTAAAGTAATATTCAAACATTGCTATTGTGAAGAAAATACTACTACTGATTTTTTGGCAAATTATGGTATCGATTAAAAAGAAAAATGTAGAATGTATAATGTTCGCATATCATGGGAAGATTTCCCAAGTATTTCTTCCATCGATCTTGGTTAAGGAAAGGATCTAGCATGCTTGTTCATCTAAATTTGGGATAGTCCTCTACCAATTTTAGAGGGGGGAGGGTGGTGCCAAATTTGGAGGTCTACTAGTTTGGGGGATTTTTGTTGGATGTCAAAATAATAAATGCCTGGTGTAATCTTCACTTGTGGGGGATTTTTTCATGTGGGGATGCATTGATGTTGGATATCTGGGTATCATTCATTTAAACAACAACTGCTCTTGGCTTGTGGGGGATTTACAAATAGCTATCCTTTTTGTAATGACACCCTCAATTTTTGAAGCAAATTGGAACTGGCATGTAGAGCATTGGTAGGGTATACTAGCATTAGTGAAGGAGGGATTACATGGTGGTGGAATGGAAGATATAATATTTTTTATTATTGTGGTCTCATGCATTTAAAGGGGAAGCAAAGTTTGAGAAATGGCTTTCATGGGCCAAGTCTCAAGGGCAAGATTTTGTCACATCTCCTAGTTGCCATTAAAGTAGTTTTTTAAGGCAAATTTGGATGTCCTAGGGTTAGAGGTCTTGCTCCAGGGGGTAGGGAGTCATGTGAACTCATAAATCATGGCTTTGTTTGCCTCTAATCTGATAATGCTAGTATCTAATGTGGAAGTGGTAACCCAAGTGACATCATTTTGTGTACAGATAGAGGTGCACATGGGGCTTGTTAAAAAAATCATGCTTCATGATCTATAACTCTTGACAAATCTACCATTCTCTGGGAGAGATGGCCTTAGAGTGCTACCCCTCTTGACTTTTGAGCATTAAAAACACATTTTTTATTCTGGTTGATTTCATGGAGGAAATACAGCTAAAAGTTATAGAGTAGGGTTCTCAGGAGGGTAAGCTTCTCAGGATGCCTGGTTTAGTGCAACTCAAGACTCAAATTCTAGAGCTAGCTAAAATGCATGAAAGTCTGCATGGAAAGCATAGGGTTGAAGCTATAAAAAAATTAGTAAAATGGATTAAGAGGAAGGAATTCATATCACCATCCTAGTGTACTAAATAATGGAAAGAAGTTTATAGAAGCTAGGCCCTGGGAAACACAAGCTAGTCTACGATTTTGTTTGCTACTGATGATGGTGTGGGAAAAAAAGTGAAAGTGGAATTTCACCCTAGGAGTGTTGAGGAAAATCCCAAGGGTAGAGATATTGTCTATGTCTTAGATTCTGAGGAGGAAGCTAAGGTGGGGATAGTTTTAAATTTGTTCATAGTTTTTGGTTCTATTTTTGGTTTTTGGGGTCTATTAGTTTACATTGTTTTGGTTATCATAGTGTTTTTTATTTTCCACAGGGGTTGGTTGGTCTTTTTGGTAATGTTTAGTTGTTCTAGTCTTCTAGTTTGTTGTGGTCGCTTTTGGGTTAGGGGCCTATAAATACAATTCCCGTATATATCTAAAAAAATAATATTCTAATTATAATAATATAAAACCATTACAAAAATAAAAAAACAAAAATATTTATTATCCTTTTCAATCTATCAATTGATTACCCTTTACAAATATTTTATACATAGTAAACACTTTTTTATATATGATTTTGTTATAAAAATATAATCAAGATTGAATAATAACAAACATATTTAAATCTATTTAAATTATCAGTTAGATTATAATTTAAAAGTAAAATTAATAATGTAAAAAACTTTTTTTAATCATCCAAAAACAAATAAAACCTAAATCATATTCTAGATAGCTAATCCATATAAAAATAGGGTTTTTGTACTCCAAAAAAAACTTTAATTTTTGTCCTTAAATTTTAACCACACAATATTCCAATACTCCCAATGACCAACAAGTGATAGTGATGGACTTCAATGATTTTTCAGTCTTACAACACTCATATCAATATGAATAAAACAAACATGACCCATTTTTTATTTCTCTTTAAAAAAATGAAAAAAAAATAGTACACATTTATTATATGCTGTACCAAAAAAATAAAATAAAAATAAAAACATTCTTCACCTCTAGAAATAGTCAAAAGACACTTATCTACAACACTCCTCGCTACCATTATTAGACATATATAGTATAAAAAATATATAGGCACAAATGACAAATTTCAAGATTTTTTTAAATTTTTATTATTATTTAATCTAATAAATTTTTTAAAAGAGTAGTTGATGTTACATACTTGTAAAAGGTCTTAGTTTCATTTATTTTATTTAATAATTATTATAAATATTATTTAAATTCTTTATAAATTCTAATTTACAAGATAAATTGATCTCTAGTAAAGAGACGCCTAACATTTACTCTGTTAATGTCTAAACTTAGACTGAGTAATTTTTGTAAACGTCTAATTGTTACTCTTATTTTCAAGTGCTCATCTAGGTCATTCAAACATAAAGTCATATAAAATCATGTTTCTGCTCTTGTCTTGTGAAAACCCTATGTAATCCTGGTTCTAACTAACATTTAACATTTTCATGTTTTAAATGGCATTGTAGGGTCTATGACAAAAATTAAACCAAGAAAGTTAAAATAATGTTGAGTATGATGTTTTCCATCTTTGAAAATAATATGTAGAGCAGAGGTTCTAAGAAAAAATACAAGTTTGCATATTTGCATTTTTTCAAATTGCAGTCAACCTTCTAAGTTCCACCAGGGAAATACATGCAAACCACATGGATCTCATATGCTCACATGGAACCAAAGGAGTAGGCTCAGTGGATAGGTTTCCACATCCACATCAAAAATAATTAACTTTATACCAATCATTCCATTGTCCATACAGAGGTTAAAGGGCCCACGCCAATTATTGTAACATCACGTGGGAATGTGAGATATAACAAAACAATGTTTTAAATAAATTTAAAGCATCGACCCTTCCAGGAAAAAAAATTGTAACGCAAATGCAACTTTACATATTCACCAATGTGTAAATTGCGTGCCAATCTCTGAACCCTGAGAGAAGATAACCTACCAAAAGCATTTCTTAAAAATGCAAGTTGAAAATTGCTCATTGACTTCCCAAGCCCATAGAAGAGAAAATTACATCTAAAGGAAAGCTTTCATAGTCAATTACAATTTTGAAAATTACAAATTACATTTTAAGTTCCCACATCTGTGATGAAAGTTATTGTCAAACTGTAATTCTAGATTTTATGTTACAAAATCTCAAATTGTAAATGTGCATCTAACTTTTGGATTTACTCCAACTTGCAAAGTTACAGTTGGGGTCTAAAATTCTACTAAATAAATGAGGTGAAAAATTACAAATGGGACCTACAGTTCAACATAAGGCAAAAAAGGGTAAAATAATGCACTTAAGCATTATAAAGTTTGGTGGTGACCCTAAAAAGTCAAAAGGCAAAAGAGAAAATGAGAAGGCATAGGAAAGTTTAACATTGACCACAAAAAAGTAAAAAGGTAAAATAAGCTATGTATTACCATTTCCAATATTTTGTTTGTGTCAAATACCTCTAAGGAACAAATTTGATGTAGGGTTTGTGTAGCCAAGGTGGGCCATTCCAAGCGTATTTTTAAAATGGACATGGATCCTTCTTTGCTTCTATCATAGCTGGAGTATTCCAATGAAATCATTATAAAGCATTGATCATTCTTTAGTTTGTACAATAAGAAGGGTAGCTGTCTAGATGTTTCCAGCTATGTAAATAACTATTTGAAGGCATGACCAAGTGGTTACACAAGAAGACAAGGAGTTTATTTTGATCTCACGGAAATATTCTCCCTCAAGCCCAAGTGCATCGAATTTCTAGCCAAGGAGATCAAAAGTTTTTTCAAAATCTTCATCATGACATGATAGGTATTTTATAGAATGATTCTCTAGCAAGGGATAAGCTACTAGTGATGAGAAAGGGCATCTTCGAGCTAAATAATATTCCCAAAATACTTGGGGTGAGAAATTTTGATAAGAAGAGGGTTTGTCCTCTTTTTAAAGGTTATTGTTCAATTTCGTAGGTTTTAGGCTCTTTCAAATTTTGAGATCCTTTCTATGTATGTTTTGTCTATCTTGATAAGGTGGTTGTAGCTGTATAACCATTAGCAAGCTCTGAGAGCATGTATATGCCTCCCTTACTCAACAAAAAACACACCATGCTTCTGCCCATGATCAACATTATGAACAATGACGTAACTAAGTTTTGTTTGAAAGTTAATGGAAAATAGATTTAATTTCTATTATATCTTATCGATGAAATTCAATAATACATTTTACATGCTCTACAAATTGGGTATTTATTTTTATGCTTATCAATGGTGGTCATTCTATGCATATATCTATGTTGTAAATTCCTTTCTTTGCTATGATTTGGAAATGAGTTGTTTATAATCTTTGAAGGATGTCCTAAGTTTATTGACTTGATATGAGAAAGCATTTGAATCTCTACTTTTATTATATGCTTTAGGGTTTCAAATATCATCTGAATAATTGCATTATATTGACACCAATGGATGCAACTCATTCTTTATAGTTTCCTTAGCTTATCTTTTAGTCTTGTAAATTTGTTGAAAATGAATGATGTCATGCCTATTGAAGGAATTCCTTCTATTTGAAAACCACCACACCACTCTTTTATTTATATAACTAAATCATCCTACCTTCCCTACCCTACAAGAAATATACCCTGTTACATATTTTAAGTATTGTTTTCCTCCATATGCCTAAATATTGCATATCTAAAATGTATCTATGTTTTATTCTTTGAAGCCAAGCCTTAAAATATCCCATATGGTCCTGAATTGCCGAAAAAATATTTAGAAATGAAGGTTGAAATCATATTCCCATTTATATTTATTAGCTTTTGTCTGACGTAGATCATTTGTTCATTCTGTGTGGGAACTCTTCTTGAATGAAGTGTGCAAACTTGGTTATGCCCTGGTCAGAATTTTGCTTGTTTGTGTTCCAATAATCCCCATGGAGATTGAACTGTAGTTTTCCTCCATATGATCAAGCTACCCCTTAGGTCCTCTCACATGGGTTTAAACAAAGCCAAAATTAATCAAGCTAAACATATCCTCTGTCAGTGTCTTCCAGTCATTGTTTGCATTCAATCCATCTTGATGGTAAACCCTCCCCCATCTATAATAACATAATCTTAGGTTTTTCATCTTTGTTTTCCATAATTTCAAGTATGTAAGGTTGAGTGCAAGAGGTTTGCAACTAGGAACAAACACTTCACTGGTGCCATTATTGGGGATTAAAAATCAAACCTTATCAATTATGTTACGAGGGACTCTTGCAAAAAGCTATTACTGATTAAGTGTAATCAAGTTTTGTGCCTAAATATTTATGATGATCTATTATCTTATCCATCAATAGCAACAAATTTTCTATCACCATTATTGGGGAAGACCCTTGGCACTTATGTTGGTAGGGACTCTTGTAGAGAGCTATCATTAATTCAAGTTTTAATGTTCTCTACCTAGTTATTTTTTTGATTCACTACTTTGTGTCATCAACATCACCAACACTTCATTGATGTCATTTATAGGGATTAAACATCGATACCTATCACATGTGCTACTGGTGACTCTTATAGAAAGCTAAATTTGTTAATATTCTCAAGTTATCTATCAAGAAATATTTTATGCACTAACCTAGAATGAGTAGTTTCAGAAAATGACTTTTCTTATATCTCATGTGTTCGAAATTTGACATTATTTGAGCATGGTTTGGTACTTTGGGCTGTTAACTTTGAAACAGTTCATTGGCATCATTGTTGAGGAGCTACAATATCTGGTACATATGGTCACATCTATAGTCAGCTATGGATCCCATGATCTATTCAGTACATATGGTCACATCCATTGATATTGATTTAGTCATACAGATTTAGATAGGGAGCTCATAGGACAAAGCACACCAGATATTATAGATATAACTTGATAGAGGGTTGATGTTATTACCTACAATAAAACATAGATCAGCTAGTATATTATCGTAATAGGGAGGAAAACCATTATGCCATTTCCATAGAATCACATGCCATGACATGAACATGTGTACAACAATACAGCATAGACTAAATAAATTTAAGGATAAAAAAAACTATCCAAATCATACAACCTTCACCTTCATAGGCACCACCACTACTAGTGATATGAGCTACTATATAGATATAATCACCATGATATATTCATCATCGAAATGGATATTCATGACATGATTAATTGATTATACAAATATTTTTAGTAGATAGATATCTACCCCATGTGGCTATAGATGATGGTTTTGATCCTAATACTTTCACTTTGGGATTTTTACACCACATTGGTTATCAAGAGAGTGAGCTACATCATGCTATACACTATTAATCTAGAGGTCATTTTGGAAAAGGTTTTTAAGTAGACCTAAACCTACACCATTGCATAGGTCCTATTGAGACATTTCCAACAGTATGTGGAGAATGGAAAATTGAGCTCGTATGCTCCTTGTGTAGTCAATCAAAGTTTTAGTCAAATTGGTCAAAGTTGGTCAAACTATAGAAAATGACCATTATGGAACAATTCTAAAATAGTTCCACTATGAATAACTCATCATGATCTTTTTGGCATAATTTATGATTCATGAAATGGATTTTGTATGTGCAAGTTATGGCCAACCAAAGTAGTGGTCAAACTTGGTCAACAAGATAATGTGGCAAAACATGGACTAGTAAGAATGTGACACGTGGTAATCAGATCATGTAGGATAATAATGTATTTCAATCATTTGTCTTTGACATGTGAATATAGTCATCTTTTATAGGTGTAATGTAATAGGTTAAAATATTTGGTGTTTGGATAGAACATCTAGTTAGATGTCAACAAGTTGCAAGTGGACGATAAGTGGTGAGAGGAGATTAGACCACATGGTGGGTCCTCAATCCACCATGTGGATTTCCACCAATTAATTACCATGGTCCAATTTTATGTTATTATGAATGTTATAAACAAACCAAATAACCATACCATTTCCACATAACATAACCACCTCACCACGTAAACGTAATCCTATGTTTCATATTCTACCCAACATATTTTCCACATGCTATGCCTTAAGTTTTCATGTGACCCCATGTTACATTCATGTTACATGCCCAAATAACCACAAACATCCGCATATATGCCATGTGAAACCCACATATTTCATATACCAATTCCATGCCCACCAAAAAATAAGCTAATGCTAATAACTTGTCATTATAAACCATGAATTTCATGGTAAATACATATCTCACAAGCCTTCGAACTTACAAATGTGGGATATAGGATAACTTTGACCACTAAAAACAATTGAGGAGGGATTTGAACCGTACACTACAAGATAAAAGGATATGGGTCCCACTGTCATACCCATGGGATGAAGCACTATATAAAGTGCTAAGATCATATTTGAGTGCAATTCAAAAATTCAAAACAAGCAAGTTTTCTAGAAGACTATAGAAAAGGAGTTTGTGTGGCTCGTAGAAGGTGATAGAGGTAAAATTATCAGAAATCTTGAAAATAGACTAGCATTATTTTTTCCCATAGAACAACTTTTCAATTTTTTATTTTTCAATTTGGAGACATTTGTAAGAACTTTTCAAGCATTTTTCCTAATACATCGACTGATACTGGACCTGGAGATGTAGGCCTTCATTCTTAACTCCATTATCAAATTATGTGTTTAATGTTGTGAATTATTTTATTAAAGTCATGTTTTGTAAGTCAATTTTTTTAATTATCCCTTAAATTAAGATTGTGAAGCAAGACTAAAATATGCAAGTATAATATTACTTAAGTTTATGGATCAGTTTGGTATCAATGTAGTTAGTGTGCTAGGTTAAATTTTGTTTAGGCATTGTTATAGTGCATTAAGTTTGATAGCAGAACTAAATTTATGGGTGAGTTTGTGGTTTTGTTGTTTTAACCAAAATTAGTTATTGTAAAACAATGGATCCAATGCTAGCTTAGATTTAGTTGTGACTAAATACCCTTATCACTGTGATAATCCAATTCCTATAATTCCAAGAGCAAATCTAGCAAGCAACAAAGTAATGACAGGAGCAACAAATTGAGAGGCTCCAATAGAGCATTAATGTACTACAAGAAGAACTGTGACAAGAACATCGACAAAAGAAGATAATACATAGAGATTCAGATATTTATGGATATTGTGTCTAATGGGGTCATATTTTTGAGCAATGCTGGATCTTACATCCCAGTCAGGCTCCATTATGGTTTAGAAGATAGAATGAGGAGAGAGGTAAGGCACCAACTAAGTCCAATTAGTACCTCATCAAGGAACTCTAGAGTCTCTAATGCAATAGTTATTGCAGATGGAAGTGCTAGATATTATGTTACATTCTAAGGAAACTCTAGAGAAAAACTACACTGCTATTTATAAAGATAAGTTCTTGCATATCTATTTTAACTAGATTTCTAGAGCTAGTTATATTACTAAAGGTCTCACACAACGTTTGCAACTAAGAACTCTACCATTAACCCACACCAAGACATTTGAAGGAGTTGATGACATAGTAAATGGATATGCGACTCATTATAACAACCTACATTTTGGCATCAAAGGGCTATTCTTTAATCAAGTAGCTCTTGACATAGTTCTAGGAGAAGATAAGGAAATAACATTGGGTCAATATTATCTCACATCTCGACATTCTAGAAATAATGCATCAGGATAAGGAATCTAATTAATGACTAATCATACCTATGAGATTCAATTTGGGACAAGATAGACTACAAGGGTACATTCTAGTTTAGTAGTGATTCCTCTAATTCATATACTCCTACTAGTCCTATCAATGAAAATGATGTAAGTCTAGAAGCAAATAATGTTTTGATTATTAATGTATTTTCTGATGTACAAACTGAAGATGAAAATAATGAATTCAAATCTTTTTGCTATATTGAAAATGTTAGGGATATTGAATGTACTAACCCTAAACATGCATCAAGTTCATATGGTAATACATTTTAAAATCACATGAAGGGAATAGGTTCTAAGTTGCTAACTAAAATGAGATTCAAAGGAAAAGGCCTTGTCATTAATGGTCAAAGAATTGTCTAGCCTACCCAAGTGGCAAAGAGACAACTCCCTGCAATATTAGGATAAGGAGATGAAGGACAAATATCCTAAGACATTGAGTTGAAGAGTTATTCAAGCAACAAGCTAGAACAATCTGAAGAGATGGAAGAAGTACTCTATGATTATGCAACAATTACATTGGACAAACAATCTTCAAATGATTCATCATGGTATGCAAATAAAAAATACTTGAATGTATCTTATAATTATGCATCAAAAAGCCCTAAAAAGATGTTTAAGAGAAATGTCAAGAAGAAGACTGACAAAAAAAATTACCTAAAGAATACATGAAGTTAGGTTTTCACTTCAATGCTAAGGGGCAAATGCTGAAAAAAAATAAGAAAATTTAACAAAAATCCCAGGTAAAGGTTGTAACTACATCTTCAATCAAGTAAAAGATAGATCCTTGTCAAACATAATCTTGTCAGTCAGAACCTGAGGTAACATCCGTAAGGGATATGACAATCAATGAGAAGCTGAAAATTCAATGTTTGTCACCCTCAAAAGGTAATCAACACTTCTTCAAAATATTAATTAGTAGGTATTCTAAGATAGATTCTACTTTCAATAAAAATTATCAAAATAATCTGATATCAAAACATGTAAATATCTAGGTTTGAAAACTAAGCCACATTTCCAACCCTATTATTTAGATAGAATATATGATGGTAATGGTGTATATGTAAATAAAACATGTAAACTAAGGTTTTCAATTACTGCCAACTTTTTAGATTAAGTTGAATTAGATGTGGTTCTACTTTAGTTTAGTGGCATCGTCATACGTAAACCATATTTGTCTCTAAGAAAGGCAACTTTTTCCAAAAAGGAAAATTAGTATATCATTGTAAAATATGGGATAAAATATCTCATGTGAGCACATCGAAAGTAAGCATTATAGGTAAATGGTGCCTTTAGTGTTATTATATTCATGTATGTTGATCATAGGAACATTGCATGGCAATAGGAAGATGTCATCATGAAAAGCATCAAGAACAACCCAGAAGATAGGATGTATATTTTAACCTGTATGTTTTAGAATGCATAAATATGTATTTTTTTTTAATTTAGGTAAATTCATAGGACCCAAGTATGGGAAATGTTTGTAATCATTATAATGTTAGTAAAGACCCAAGAAGGTCAACATTTGTAAATTGTGTTGCTATGTAAGACCCTAAGAGGGTAATTATAAAATGGTGATTGTTATAACACTAGGTGACATACAACATTTTCATAGTTTTAGATCTGAATACCTATTGAAGTATCTTCAATGATCATCAGTGGTAGAGCAATGGAAAGATCTTCATTTTGAGTACCAGGTCTAGTACTAACTTTTTTAGGACAAAAAGCCTTCTAGGATTGATCTAGAGGTCAATTTGGGAAAGGTTATAACGTATATCTAAACCTACACCATTTCATAGGGCCCATTGAGACCTTTCCAAGGGTATGAAAAACATAAAAAAAATAGAGCTTGTATGTTCCTTGTGCATTGAGTCAAAGTTCTTGCCAAATTGGTCAAAGTAGGTAAAAGTTGGTCAAACTATATAAAATGACCATTATGGAACAATTTTAAAATAGTTCCAATACTAAGAATTCATTGTGATCTTTTTGTCATAATTTATGGTTCATGAAATGGAGTCCATATGTGCAAGTTATGGCTAGTCAAAGTTGTGGTCAAACTTGGTCAATAGGATGACATGTCAAAACATGGACTAGTAGTAACTTGACACGTGGTAGTCAGTTGATGCTAGAAAATATTGGATTTCAATCATTTTTATTTGATAGGTGAATATAGTCATCTCCAACAAGCATAATGTAATAGGGTAAAAAATTTTGGGGTTTTGATAGAACATCTAGTTGGACGTCGACAAGTTGTGAGTGGAAGACAAGTGACGAGAGGAGATTGGACTACATGGTGGGTCCTCAATCCAACATGTGTTTTTGCACCAATTAATTAACATGTTATAATTATATATTATTTTGAATGTTCTAAATAAATGAAATAACCATACCATTTCCACATAACATATCCACCTCACCACATACACGTAATCCTATGTTCCATATTCTACCCAACATATTTGCCACATGTCATGCCTTAATTTTTCAGATGACCCCATGTTACATTCATGTTTCATGGCCAAACATCCACATATATGCCATGTGAAACCCACATATTTCATATTCCAATTCCATTCCCACCAAAAAGCAAGCTAACACCAATAACTTCGAATTATAAACCACAAGTTTCATGGTAAATACATATCTCACAAACCTTTCAACTTAAAAATGTGAGACAAAGGATAACTTTGACCATCAAAAGCCTTTGAAGAGGGATTCAAACCATGCACTACAGGATAAAAGGATATGTATCCCACCATCATACCCATGGGACAAATCACTATATAAAGTGCTAAGACTCTTATTTGAATGCAATTCTAAAATAGAAAGAAATCAAGTTTTGTAGAAGACTATAGCAAAGGATTTTGTGTGGCTGGCAAAAGGTGATAGATGCAAAATTAGCAAAAAGCTTGAAAAGAGACTTGCATTATTTTTGCACATAGAGCAACTTTCTAGTTATTAATTTTTCAATTTGGAGACATTTATAAGTACTTTTTGATAATTTTTTATAATACATTGGCTAATATAAGACCCGAAGACATAGGACTTCATGTTGAATTTTGTTATCAAATTATGTGTTAAATGTTGTGAATTATTTTGTTAAATTCATGTTTTGAAAGTCAATTTTTTAATTATTTCATAAATAAATATTGTGAAGCAAGATTAAAATACACAAGCATAATATTGTTTAAGTTTATGGATTAACTATCAATACTCCATTAGACATATTACATTACTAGTTGCATGTGGCCCAAAGGTGGCTAATACATTATTCTTCATTTTGAGAAGAGAAACTCATGTATATGTTACACTTGGTAGTATATGGTTACAAGTTATGGATTCTATAGTTAATTATTGAAAGATATTATTTAAATTAACTCATGATGGACACATGATTCACAATTTACATGATGACATCGATGAGAACCACATGTTTCACATAGATACTCCACAATCTAATGTGGTTTACCCTAGAACCATGTGAGAGTCATCTTACATAGTTGATTAGCACACCATTTAAATGTACAGACTCTAGACTCAAGCCAATAATAAATACCCGCTATTACGTATATATTTGTATGATCATCATGACTTATTTGATTTTGGTCAGGCTTAGTATCTGACATTGGATGATATTACACCATATTTATCATTTGATTAATCACATCCAATGGATGTGATCTTGGGTCTATAGTGACATTACACTTTTCTTGTATTTTATTTCATTTAAATTTACATTGTTTACTTCTACTACCTTGTTCCTTGTACATAGTTTATTTAAGAAAAACTAGAAATGAAATCATGTAAAAATGTGCATTATAACTCTAGGTAAATTTTAACATATATATATATATATATATATATATATATATATATATATATATATATATATATATATACTTAGTGTAACTAGTAATAGTCAACAAAAAATTTGAGTAATGAGGATCAATGATCATTATCAAGATAGATCAATGCATAAAATAAAATGTATAGTATGTAAAGATAAAACCTGGTTATAGAAACTACATAAGAGATTCCCCCAAGTGGGTAGATATATCATATGTATAAACTTGGATCGATGTAAATAACATGAAGAGGTACATGATATCTGGTCTGGATCAGTGTAGTGGACCAGTGTCCTATCTATAATCTACAAGCACTCGATAAGAATAAGTGAAGGATATGTGTATAATAAAACTGACTATATTAGGATAGCTAGCAATATGCAATATTTGTTAAGTAGTAGAAATGTAAACATAATAATGCATATAATTTTTAAAATTATGTTCTTGAAATATTTGAATGTTTTTATATTTGGAGATGTCATATTATTGTTATATTTTCATTTTCTTGTACATAGCTTATACTCAAAAAACACAAAAGTAATATAACATCTCAAAATACAAAAAACATTCAAATATTTTAAAAACACAATTTTACACATTGTATACATTACTAAGTTTACATTTCTACTACTTATCATATATTGCATATTGTTAGCTATCCTAATATAGTAAGTTTCATCATACACATATGCTTCACTTATTCTTGTTGAGTGCTTGTAGATTACATACAGGACTCTGGTCCATTAGACTAATCTAGACCAAATATCATGTACCTATTGGGGGCATTTACATCTATCTATGTTTATAGATTTGATACATTTACCTACTTGGGGGCATCATTTACATAGTTTCTATAACCAAGTTGTATCTTTACATGCTATACATTCCAGTTTATGTTTTGATTTATCTTGGTATTGATCATTGATCATCATTTCTCAATTTTTTAATTGACTATCACTAGTTAAGATCAATATATATGCATCCTATCATTTATATAGATTTTTACTACATAATTGTACATGCTTTCAATTCTAGTTTTTCCTAGATTAGAAGTATTTGTGTTTCATATGCTTCTTCCATATTTGAGGTCATTGGAATATGCCATTGTTCTTTTGCTCTATGCCACATCTATGTTTGTATGCCTTAGACATGTTCCCATGTCCCTTATGTGTGATTTCCTTATTCTATATGCATACATTTAAACATGTGCTTCTATGTGTCTCTAAGACAAATTATTTGTTATTTGTATATGTGCACATTTTAACATGTCCTTGTATGTCTTCATTCTCAGATTTAGTGACATGTGCCCATGTCCCTTGTATTGTGGACTCTTACCTTATATTTTGTGTACCTTATGTGCTTGTATGTTTTCTTCCTTATATGCTTCTACACTATGGCACTTGAATTTTCTTGTTACAAACACACACACGAGTGTGCACGCACACACCCACACACACACACACACTACTTATTTATGCCATGAGGGACCTCGGATCTACCCTTACAACTTGGGTGTCATGATGAGCATAATGTTCCATCCCCCTAGGTAGTTTCTCAAATTTTATATTACACATATATTAAATATATATTGACACCCTTGTGCAATTATTGATTACAACATACATCTTACATTACTTAATCATGCTTAGATTCATTTAATTTCTAATGTTATGTTTGTACATTGTATTAGAATATCATGCACATGCTCCAACTAACAAATTTTGTAGAGGTACTTATTTAAAGGGAAGTTATTAAACAATTTTCATAAATACCCTAAAAAGAGGGGGCATTGATAGGGGTTATTCATAGAGATCAAGATCTTACTTTGATATTCGAAAATAAATTTCAGCACATAGGTTTAGTTTCTAAAATCAAACATAGGGAAAACCTAAAATAAAATAGAGACTCAAAAGTTAGTTCAAATCACTTAGAAATCATACCAGGTAGACATTAGCATGTATATTGGGATACTAGTGCCATAGGGAAATATTTTCCACAATAGGGAGCTACTATATAATAGCCCTAGTTTTAAGATAGTTTGGATCATTTAGATTAGTACACTAGGTACACTATAGATTTGCACATATATAGTAACAAGTTTGACAATTATGTTTAGATTTTAGTCAGATACAATCATTTAAGCTTAGATTGATACTAGTTGCTCAGATTTGGGGCATTATGTGAGGCATGACCATTTACACATTCATTTTAGTTACACAAATTTAATTATTACACACTCATTTTAGGTTTAGTATACTCAAATACCAGATTGGGGGTATGTGTATGACACATAATATATATATACTTAGATACACACAAAATGATCATATATAATCATAAAATCCATGTCATTATCATCATTGTATACACTTTCTTGATAAAATTCCAAGTTATCACCAGATTCATGCTTTACTCCATTTATAGCGGTTGGTATTCTTGAGAGGCATAGAGTCACCTAGTATACCTGAGTGGTTGCAGAGATGACATACATAGTTAGATTTACTTAGTTATATATTCTTAATACTTTTCATAGTTTAATTACATATGCATCTACTTCACATAGGTGGGAAATGATGAATTCATAGCCTACTTGAGTTCTTGAAACACCCACATGAGAGGGTTAGACACACTCACAACATTATTAAAGATATTCATAGATCATGATCCACTGAATAGGGGTAAGAAATGATGGAGTTAAAACTAGATTGAGGTCCTGAGCTACCCATATGAGGATTGAATAATCAAATAGTTTAGTGTAAGATATTCAATGATATGATCACTATGTACACTCACACACATAGGTTGTCACTAGGTTCACACATTTGTTCACCTACCCAATGAGGTATATTCATTATTTTACTCTCTCTTTACTCAACTTTACTCAGTTAATTTATTTTAGCAGAGTCTTTTCCTTTTGATAATCTCTTAAATAAGGACTAATTTTTGGATGTTTCATTGTAGGACATTGTCTTAGATCATGTTTCATATACGTAGACCTAGATTTGTATACTCAAACATAACTACATAGGCTTCACTTCCAAGGTAAGTCTAGGTTCACTTATTTTTTCCTTTATGATATTCATTTTGCATTGATTAATTACTAGTATAAATGGGGACAAATGTAATCACCTAAAAGTGATAATTGGATTCTAACAATGTCTCTTGATTTACCTCATTCCTAGCTTAGTTGTAGACCTATTTTATACCCTTAGACACACTTTTCCATTCATTGAGTAGACCACAGTCACCTAGAGTCATTCAAAACATAGTCCCAAAACTATCTTCCTAAGTCCCAAGACAAATTACATAGCAATGTACTAAATGGACATTAGCTCTACATTTGGGACACTATAGTCACATGGCTCTAGTGTCCCGAACTGGGTGCTCCTGTACTTAGCCCTATCTCTTCCCAACATATAATTTTTCAAACATGTGCCCCTCCTAAGTTCAACTTAAGCATATTTTTTCTATCTTCACAAGATACAAAACACATTAAATACAATTCTAATTGACCTCTATTCATTAGATGGTAAATAAATGCAAAAAACACATTCAAACAAAGGATGAGTTGAGCAAAAATAAGGTATTTGATCATTATTTTCCCCTAATTTTGCATGTTACCATCTAAAGTACTCCTAAGCCAAATTTTAAAATATTTAAAAGCTCAAGTACATTCAAGGCATCTAAGTTCACTCTCATTCTCATTCACTTGCATTTGCATCAAGCACTAGGTGGAAGAAGTACATTGGGCTTGATACCTCTTATGAGTATTGGTATGTAGGAAAAAATCTTCATAGTAGTGTTGCTGATGTCTATCCTATCTTATTAACAAAAACATAATGATTTATCATTCCATACTTGTAAGGAGGATTAGTTTTTGCACATTAAATTAGATTTTCTTGGCACAACATAAATCTCTAGGTTTTGTGCATGCATGAATAAGACCTAAAGACATAAGTGAAGGTGCTCCTAAAAAATAAGAATAGTCCCAAAAATAAGACATTATTGCCACATTAAGGACACTACATAAAAATAACACTATTTTCCATATTGAATGCTATTGTCCAATGAGTATACAAACACCATAATCCTATTGAGGACACTCAAAATTGTCTAAAACTTAACTTTCAGAAACTAGATCATCCATGATAGTCACTTTTTAGATAAGTCTATATTTATGATTATTTAATTCTATTTTTATAAAGTCAACCAAGGTAAAATATTATAACAAATTAGTACTTAATTATTTGAATTTATTTAACTAATTTAGACATCATAACCCTTTAATTTAAACATAGTTTTTACATAATTAAACCTTAAAGTGATAAATCAATTTTACCCTATTTTAGATAAAACATGATAAATTATGTTTTAGTTATATATTTGTAAAACTAGAGAATATCTAAATTCTAAATATAAATAATATTCAACTATTCTAATTTTGAAGAAATGGTAAATGTAGAATACTAATTTTTTAGAAAACACTAAGAAGAGGTATGCTTAGCTTGCACACATATGTTTATTGATTGGTCTGATTATCCAAAAATGGAAATTAAAAATAAAGGTGGAAGTGCAGGATTAAAATTAAGAACATAATCAGAAATAAAATCTAGACATGTTTGTTATAAGTAGACAATAGTTTAGTGCATTCATGTCTATTGACTACAAACTTGTTCCACTTGATTATGATAGATAGTTGCTATGAAAAGTCATATAATTCAAAATTTTGGATATGATAAATCAAATTCATTAAAGAAAATATATTCCTATAGATGACTATTACAAGTGGATAAAAGTGAAGTACATTCTAGTCTATTGACTAAAGGTTTCTTGCTTAATTGTTCTTAAAAATAGATCATTGTGCTTGCATCTGATGAGTAGTCAGAGCTATCAAAAATTATGTTATGACATGCATAAATTATTTTTTGTATTCATTTTCCTTTAAAACCCTAAGGGAACATTGAAATATTGAAAACCTACAAAATAAAAGAGGTGAGTGTAATGTGTTGAGCTTACCTCAATCATCCCCTTGATAATTTAATGATGCCTATGTATCCAATACTCTAAAGAGGGAAATGAATTCCATGTAGTTGTCCAACCAAGAGTGAATGTGGAATTGTGTTCCTTTTAATATATGTATATAGTTATAATATATTTTTAATACTATATAATGATAGTTTTTATCTTGTTTTGAAATGTTTGTAACTTGGTTGATGATTTCTTCTTTAAGTGATCTTTAATTATGAGAGAAAAATGGATACTTTCTCAATGTGCAATAGTATGAATGCTTGAGAGAAAGGAATTCCAAGTGATCATAATGAGTGACTATTGATTTTTATTTATAAGTGAATATTTTTACAATTTTTGTTAGCCAACCATAAGAAACATGCAGGAATACCTAGAAAATTAATTTCAAATTTGGAAACTAGTTGTTATTCGGTGCGATAAGTAACTAGTGCAAGTGGATAGGAATGTAGTGCACTCCTACATTCTTAATACAAAATTTACCATAAAGATCAAAGACTTTTATATTATTTAATAATCAACATTTGTATTTAAGTCCTCATCCCAATATGAGTTTATTTCTGTATGATTTTCATTTGTCATACTTTTACTCAAGATGATTACCAAGTATGCAACCCTAGCAAACTCCATAAAAAAATTTGACTCATGGAGATCTTGAAACCTTATATTGATGATTGAGTTTCTCTAGGTAGTGATAATTGAGATGGTTGAATAACTCATGTCATAATTTAATCACCCCATATAAATGAGTGATCAGTGCAGTAGAGGGTTAATCAAGAGTAAACTATGAGAAATTATCCAATCATGATTGGTGATCTACTTTCCCAAATGAAATTATGGAGTCACTATTTTCTTCCATAATAATCATCAAACTGGGTGTGAACTCAACTCTCTTACCTGAATTGATGTGAGTGTTTTGATAAATAGATAGTAGATTGGTGGATAAAGAGGGAACACATAGAATATCATTAAATTTTCCATCATTTACATCAAGGGATCCATTCCCACTAACTTATATTACAATATCATCACCCAACAAGATGGAAAGCATATAACAAGTCTCTAAGGATGATAACATGTCTTGTGATGAAGTCATGTGGTGTGAGGAATGATAGTCAATTACCCATGTGAAAGGATAGGATACAATTGTGATAAGTTCTTTACCCTTTTTACTATCTTTGGCATTAGAAGACTCATGTACTCATGAAATTTGATTGGAATAATTAGGGATAATGATATTGTTCTTATCGAAAAAAAATTTAGTTGGTAAATATGATTCTTCATGCATTTGGATTAATCATGTTCAGATTCCTTACAATAGGCACAAGTGAGTCATTTTTTCTTGGATTTCCCATCTGAAGAGGAAGACTCTTTTGATGCTTTGGAAGTAGCATCAAATTTATGATCTTTTATTTGATCTATTCTTTCTTGTTCTATTGCTTCTCCTTGTTACTAGAATCCTTCTATTTATCATGACTCATAATTAAGGCATGTGATTTAGATGACTTCAGTGTACCCATTTGAATAAGTTTGTCTCATTCCCAATTCAAGTCAATAATAAAGTAATCCAAGGATGGCATGGTCCATGTAGCTCTAAGGGAACTCTTTATGGCATGGAACGTAAAAACAAAGATAAAATAGTTAAAACCCAACTTGGAAAGGATAAAAAGAATAAATTGATCATTCTTTTTATCAATGCTACATAGTTTCAAATATAACTTGAGTGATTTAAACTTTTTGAATAAGTCTTGTATCATATCAAAATTTCTTGGGATCAAATTCATGAGCTCATTTTCCAACTCATGACCCCTAATGAACTCTTACTTCCTAAAGAGTGTTTCCAATGTGGTCCATACTTAATTTTTAGTAGTTATAGATTGAATATAAAATATTGAATCAAGAGACATAGATAGCAACAATAGACCATAGACTTTATCACTTTGGCTATACTATATCACCTCTATGCTTTAGGTTTCGGTAATTTTTATATACCTATAGTGATCTAGAGTAAGCCTTTACTCCTCAAAAGTATTTGTGTTTTAACTTTACACTCATGATAATTAAATTGAGTAAGATGCAGAACTAGAGACTGATCCATCATAATAAGGAAATATGAGCTGAATTAGATATGCTAAAACATAATGATATGCAACCCACTTGAATATGTATAGGTTCAATTTAATAATGAACAAGAATATCACCATCATGTAGAGCCTAAAAAACTCACACTTTCAAAAAAATGGCACTCAAAAATGAGATATAGGATGAAACTCATGGAAGTTTGAATGTTTCTTACTCACAAAAATTAATGATCTCCTATTTTCATAAATTTTTAAAAAAATAGGTTTAAATTTTTTTCTATGAAAAAATTTTGTATTGAATTTTTTTGGATTTTAAAAAGTTTAGCCAACTTTTGTGAAGGAGCATTAAGCCCCCTTGGGTTAGCTTCAACCAAGGGCTTAAATTATCATGTGAACATAGGGATAATGGGTAGGATAAGGGTGCCACCTTGATTTATTTTATTGATGTGCAAGTGATATCACCACAAAATTGACTCCAAATTACCAGTGAATAATGTCATAATTCATAGGCTTAAATTTGACATACTCATGGCCATTATAAAAGTTTTCCTCTTTTCTTGTAGTTGATGGAGTTTCATATAAGACTTGTAGTCAATGATTGTAGTCAAGTTTGAGAAATGCAGATGCACCTAGAAGTTTTAATTCTAGGGTTGATGACCCTTCCTATAGTTAGATAAATATGTTGAGATTGTAGTGGGGTTTGTAGCCATCGAGGTTTTTAACTATTACAATAGTCAATATTACTAATGTCAAGGTTTTGAGATACTATAATAGTTGATAATACCAAAGATGGGTTATATAAAAACCATGATAATTGATAATCTTGATCCTAAAAGTTTTCATCGAAGATGCAACATGACCTTGTAGTTATCAATTTTGAGGTTATGAATATAACCTAGAGTTCTGATGTTAAGATTTTGAATTGTCAATGAAGTTAAAAGGTTCAATGTTAGAAATGAGAGTTTCACATGTATTTGAGAATCATGATGTCATATTTTTAGACTGCTATTATAATTGAAGCTTCTACCAAGTGCAAACAAGGATGAAAACTCTACTTATCATGAAAACACTCAATCTAGCATGGCTCTTAATAATACACCAAATACCCAACAAGGATCTTGAAAAATATAGAAAAACCTATAAATTATTTTCCATTAAAGTCCATAGATAGTAAAAATTTATGTGAAATCACTGCAAAAGCCTTGAAATCCTCCAAAAGTGATAAAAATTGCATGTTATAAAACTAGGTTATGTTTATAGTCGATCTTAAGATTTTGGCACCTTCTAAATCTAGTGGTAAAGGTTGCTTTGCTTGAAAACCTACCAGATATATTATGACCAGTAGGAGACATATTTATCTTATTATTATTTTTGAACTTGGATCAATAAAAGACCTCAAAAGAATAGAAAAATCTAGGAAATGGTGAATCTTCAATAGTTAAGTCAATGAATTATATACCTATGACATGCAAGTTGAAACTAAAGATATCATAAAAAGAATAATGGAATTCATATACCAAAAAATATATTATACCATGTTGGAGAGGGCCAAAATATAAGATTGGTATCGATAGGATTGAATACACAAATAAATTACCTGTGTGTAGTAATAAAATCAAACATAAACTAGAATAAGCTTATTACTCAACAATAAAAACATTGTAATATTAGAATTAGAATCATTAGACATAAAATATTTAGGAAGGTGCATTATATAGGTGAAATATAAAGATGTCTTCAAATCCTCATGAATGTGGGATTATATTTCACAATGACCTAAAAGACACCTAAGCAAGCTAACTAAGCATGTGTATGGAAAAACTATTAAATAAAATAGAAACATACACTAACACTTTAACATCCTTATGGATAACAAGATGGTTCAAAAATATTGATGGATCTAATCCTAACATTCCATCATATGACCATTTAAACACATCTGAAAATTATATAATCAATAGTGTGAAAGGTTTTTCGTCTTCTTGATCCAATGATCTAATAATAACTTCACCATTTATGGATTTTCATTTTTCCCAATGTTAACCTCAATAGTCCTTTCAATTATGAGTGCAGACTCTTCTTGATGCTTTGAAGGATGTGAAGGAATATTAAATTCCCCTTTAGGATCTTCATGATCTATAGAGGTTGTTGATGTATTGATTTGATGTCATTGATGTGGATCTAAAATTTCCCTAAAGTATTTAGAATCATCCAACTGAATGGGGAAGCCCTTTTTTGAGTCCCCTTATTAGGATATGATCCTTGATTTTGAAAATCCTAGACATTGCTTCATAATTATGGAAATGATCAAGCAAAGGTGATGATTTTGGATCCATTTGGATAAGGTTTGGGTGTGAATTCAATAATTAGAATAACATTATCATTGAATAGACTAGTGATAGAAAGATATTAAAATTGGCTATAGATGGAAATTTTTTCAGTGTTTGAAGAGGCTTCCTTAGAGTCACCATAAGGATCAATAACATGAAGTTTAGTTCTCAAATTAAGTGGTTTAAATCCAGTACCATGTATGGCTTCATGTGATTTAAGACTTATTGGTTCTAATTTAACTTTTTCATTGAGACCAAGGCCCTTTCCTTTATAGTTCATGATGTTACACATTATGGTTTTAACAACATGGTATTGGTTATTTAGGAAAATTTTTACTTATTCATCAAAATAAATCCACGAAGAATTCAAATATTAGATTTATTCATTAGAAAGGAGACCACCTTCTATGATTGACGTTTTAACAAAGTTATAAACCACTTGACTATCCTTTTTGTATTGGGGCTTATTGTGATTAATAGGATATGTGGATTTTGCTTAAGTAATGAACACCATGAATTTATTATCTACCCATCCCTTTATCCACAATCGTGAACTTATATGTAGTAGATGGTGTGGATTGTGAAGTAAAATGCTCACTTATAGATGGTTAGCTTGTGGATGCTTGATTTGTAGATGGAAAATTTATGAAGTGTTGAAATAACTCATAGGGATGAACATAATTGGATAGCTTTAGTTAATATTTAGTAGGAAGATAATTGTCTTCTGTAACTAGGAGATAATTATACTATTTATAGCATCCTTCCATAAATTTAAAATATTATAAGGGTTATGGATCAGTAGGTATAGTTAATTCCATGCCATCATGATAAAACTTCAAACATTTATGGAGAATAGATGGCATGACGTTCATGCTACGAATCCATGTACATCCAAGGAGTAAATTATATTGAAGATATAAGTAAAGCACGTAGACTAAATTATCTTGAATGATAAGCCCCACTATAACAGGAATATAAATAGTGACCATTGACTCACATTTATTATTATCATACACCTTGATGGTGATAATGTTAGGCTATAATGTTGTTAACTATCACAAATGTTTTATTAATATTAATGTGCATAAATTCAACGATGAGCCATTGTCTATAAATACCCTTTCTAATTTGGGCCTAGAGATTATAAATTCTATATAAAAAGGTTAATTATGTGTAGATACCATAAGGGACATATCATAATGATTCAATGCAACTTGATTTTTAGTGGATAGGTTTCTAAATAACACTTGAAAATTGGATGGATTGATGTCTTGTATAAATTTGTGTTTTAAAAAGGTTTTATACAATATGTATTTATATATATGTGATGTGTTTTGAATATATAGGATGGATATATGAGTAGTTTCCTTCTCAATTTAATGTAGAATATTATACTTACACTCAAAAGTAGGTGAGGAAGAACTTGGAATGGTAATCTTGGAGCACCTTGTTGTAATGACTTAATATTGGGATTTTACTTTGATGATTAAAACACGATTATTCATATAATCAACATAATTAACTATACAATCAAAAGGGTTATTATTTTTATCGTCATTGCTAGTTTGAGCTTGGTATTTAACTTGTTTATTATTCTCTAGCTCATGTTTTATAATTGGATATTTATATATACCCCAATTTTGATTTTTTGATGATGAAGATAGGTTCTCAATGAAAATATACCCATGATTGATGAGGTATTGAATGTAGTGTTTAAGCCTCATATGATTATTTTTTGAGTGCCCCTTAATCTTATGGTATTCACAATATTCATTTTATTGGTACCACTTAGGTTTAGTAACATTTTATTTAAATGGTTTTGTGTTGCCAAAAATCATGTTTGTAGTAACCAAATTGTAAAAAACCACCTCATAAGGTTATCTTGAAGGAGTAAATTTATAGTTACCATTTTTAAATCTCAGTTAACCACATGGAATAGTGATATTATTTATAGTTTAAGTGTTTTGGACTTGTTTTACATTAGTTACACCATGACATACAACATTTTTATTTTTGGCAAAGAATTTAGGCTTTTCCATGTGATTTGAAGAATTATTATTTGGTTTGAAAATATTAATAACACCCTTAGAAATTATAGATATTTAATTTTGAACTCTTTTACTATAATCTAATGGAATGATGTTGCACATTGAAGTTGTAATTGATGCACTAATTCTGAATTAGGATTGTCAGTAAAGATGGAAATAAGATTTTCTTCAGGTGGGGACCATGGAAAATGACTTGCCAAAGACTACCATATTTTTAGTAAGGAGTAAAATTTTTCACCATTTCATTGTTTGGTATTATATAAGTCAGCCATAGTCAATTCCCATTCAACATTGTACGATAAGTGGTCCACAAATATTTTGGATAAATCTTCAAATGTAGCGATTGATCATGTGGGTAAGTGAAGAAACTACTCTATGGATTGACCCCCTAGACTACATGGAAATATTATTCATAAGTTTTCATTATTACTGGTGATGTTTTCACAAGCCATATTAAAATCTTTAAGACATTCCCAAAGATCTCCCTTGCCTTTATATTTATCAAACATAGGGAGTTCAAAGTGTGTAGGAAAGGGTGTCATCATGTTTTTAATATCAAATGTATATGGGAAAATTTCTTCAAATTTAAAGTGATTTTTTCTAGAAAATTACCATTCTATGACCTTAGATATTATCTTTGATACTTTGCCATATGTGGATAAATTATGGTAGGATTTGATTATTTTGATTAGAAGTGCTAAAATGTGTTAGATGATTAGCCAATGTATGAACATGGATTAATGTTGGAATGTGGAAGTAAATATTGATTTTGGGATGGATTTTTAATGAATTGATTTGAATCTAGATTTGGGATGAAAGATGAAGTTGGATTTGGAATAAAAGGTGAATTTGGAATTGTAAAGGAATTTATATTTAAAGTTTGATTTGTGACTATGTTTTGATTTAAGTTTGGATTTGAAAATTGATTTGATATTGAACCAAAAAATATTTGTTGATTGATATTGGGGTTTGATGATAAGTTGGGGTTTAAGGATATATTGTGGTTTGAGAATGAGTTTTGATTTGTGCGAATTTGATTTGTGGAAAATTGATTTGTGGATGGATTTGAATTAAAATTTGAAAGTTGATTTGAAGTTGTACCTAAAACAAAATGAGGGTGCTGATTTGTGATCAATGAATTTGAATAAACATTCAAGTTCAAATTTTTATTGAATTTTGAACTCAAATATGTATTCAAGTTCATATTTGGATGTTGATTATTGATAAGTATTTTTGACTGAATATTCAAATGTAGATTTGGTTTGATGTGTGAACTTAAATAGTTATTTAAGTTCAAATTTTGATATTGTTTGTTGATTAGTTAATTTGAATGAGCATTCAAATTTAGATTTGATTGAGGTATGAACTTGAACATGGATTCAAGTTTTAAATTTTATGTTATTGGTTAATGGGTGAATTTGAATGAACATTCAAATTTATATTTTGGTTGATTTGTGAATTTGAATATGAATTCAAGTTTAGATTTGTAGATTGATTATTGGTGAGTGAATTTGAATGGATATTCAAGTTTAGATTTGGATTAATTTGATTGGTGTGTGGTGTTGAATGACTATTCAAAATCAATTTGGATTAGATTTATTGATGGGTGAGGTTGAATTGACATTCAAACTCTAATTTAGATTCAGATTAATGATAAGTGAATTCAAATAAGCATTAGAATTTAGATTTTGTTAAGCTAATCCTATATGAATACTTGGATTACTTAAATTTAGATTTATGATTGGGTTACCAAGGTATTGTTTGGGTTATTTGATTGAAAATTTGCAATCTCTTGATCTAATTGATATACATGGGATTGAATAGAAAACCCATGACTTAATTGGGATGTGTCTTTATTTATGATAGTCTTCCCCTTGTCCATGTAAACATGAACATTAAAATTAGGTGGACTTATGAAAACCCTGTTATTCTCTAAGGAACCTTGGAATGTAGTTGGGTCTTGAATTTATGATGTAAATTTTGGGCTTCAAAAGTTGAAATAAGTTTATCCCTTATACTCAAAGCTTGGAACAAGATATCATATTTTTTGGCTAGGATGTATTAAGTGATTTGGGAAGGGGATAAAATTCCTCTAGGATTATTTTATTCTTGATAAGGACCATCTTCCTCTTCACTAACATCGACATCATGAATTTTAACTCGATGCTCTTGATTACCGAAATGAAAGGGGTCATTACTAAAATATTCTTTCCTCATCCTAGGGTTATTCAATATATCCATGTGCCTAGTGTTAGGTGACATTTATAAAAAAAGGATTGGCCTAAAGATAATAATTATGAAAGACTAAAGATAAAAAGTACTATTAATGACAACAAATTTTGGAATTTGAAACTTTAAACCTTTCTTGATTTATAACATTTGGATATGAATTTGGTTAGAATTTAAAAAATCAAATATTAGTTTCAATAAAAAAGGTTTTTGGCAAGTTGTATTTTAGAAGGGAGAAAAATAAACAAGTTTTTACTTTAAACACACATGCAATACAAAAAAGGGATAAATCTAGGATCAAAGACTTGAACAGATTTTAGGATTTACATGCGAATTATTTACTAGTTGAATAGTTTCATCTCAATATTTTAGAGCACTGAATATGGAAGAACTGAGTGTTATAAAATATTGAGATGAAGCTATTCAGTGCTCTAACTATTAACTATTAACCAATGTACCAAAGTTGAAATGACAAAAACACTAACTTAGGCCTAAGGTTTTTACAAGATTATCTATGGGCATTCTTCTAAATACATTTCAATATATGAGGCCTAAAATTATTGAAGAATTTAATTTAAACATACCCACACAAATGTTCTAGTACCAAGGTATCCAACCCAACTGTAAGATTTCATTAGACTACATAGGCCATTAAAATAATTGACATTTAATTTGTATATCCTAACAATATGTGTGGATTGGTCTATCATGTGGTGGTAAAATACAAGGTTGATATAGCCCCTAGAAACAAAATAAAGAAGTTAATATTTGTCTCTAATTCATAGGAATCATCACCAATGTGATGCCAAGGAAAGAGAATACAAACTTAGGTAACACAAAATTTAATTTTTTTTTTAATTTCTCAATTATTTTCACCAATGTGATGCTAAGGGAAGAGCATACACAACTTTTAAAATACATAAAAATAATAAAAATTGAAAAGAAAGGATTAAATTAACACTAGATCAAAAAAATGAGCTAATTACTATGAAAAATAAATACTAAAATTATTTTTTGAACATAAAATTGACAAGATTAGTCCAAAATTTGAAAATATAAATAAAATGGATTAGTCAAAAATAAAAAATGTTTTTATCTTAGCTTCGTTTGTTTAAAACTTTGACTAGTGGCTTACAAAAACAAGTTAGAATATCTTTAGAAACTAAGAAAACAAGGCAACCTAAAAAACTAAAGGATAAAAAATGAAGAAAAATTAGAAAATATTAGTCTCTAGAATGATTTTATGGTTCCACAGTCAAATAAAATAATTAAATCATTTGCAAGTTAGACTTACATAAAAATAGAAAGCACAAAATGATAAACATGCACTTATAAAATGATTTCACTAATTTGAATGATTTCATTATTTACCTTAATGATTTTTCTATTACTAAGATTTATTTTGTTGATATTTGAAATTACTTTTCTATTCTATAAGATGGAATTAAATAAAAATTGAAAAATGGAAAAATGAAAAAAGAGCAAAATTGAAACATAAAGGGGTTAATAAAAAAACCATACATATAAAATATTATAAGACTGAAAAATTAGAAAAATATGAGTAAATATTGCATAATAATGAATTCGTTTTTTACTCTAATGAATTCATTATTACAAATAATTAATTCTTTGTTTTGTAGGTTAATGGAAAATAAGCTCACAAACTTAGTAACTAACCTATAACATCAAAAATACAACTACAAAACAAGTGTTAAATGTATGTGCACAAGAAAAATAATAAATAAAAAACTGAATTAACTCTTTTAATGCACCTATGATGTAAAAGATGAGTGAAAATTTCCACCAGATGTGCCAAAATGTAAGAATAAAATTTAGAATATAAATGAAGCCAAGGAAATAAACACAAATGATCATATTATAAACTAAACTCAACTTATGATAGAGTATAAAATTAAATGAAAAGCATAAACAAAGTAATACTTACAACCAATAAGTATGTGTCACCTTCTCCATTATGATCAAAGAATGATTTTCTATTGATTACAATGTATGGGGATGCTCAAATCATCTCCATACAAAGTGAATTGGGCATCATGTAGTTGTTAAAAATTACTTGGATGCTTAATTAATTTGATTGAAATAGTTATAGCACTTCATTTGCTTGAAGGTTGGTGATTTCAGTGGAGGATTGCATGTCAATTTATAGGCTTGATGGTGGTGAGATGAATGGTTGAGAATAATATAATTTTTTTAATTATTAAAATAATAAATAGTTGGATTTGAGTTTTCATCGCAATGGATGATGACTAACTCCCATGTGTTGAGAAGGAGAGGGAGAGTTGGTATGTGGGTGACTTAGCATGAATGGTTCAAGGTAAGTTGGAAAATCATGGGATTATTCACAAGTCAGTTGAAATGTTCTAAGATGGCTCATGAGGTGGTTGGATGAGTCAACATTTGGTTTAGATAAATTTGGAGGATGTTTGGATGAGGTGGATACTCTATATTTTGAACTATTTTTGGAGGAAAATATGTGTGCATGATTTAATTAATTATCTATGAATTAAACAAACTAGTGCAGATAACATAGTAGTGTGTGAACTAAGTGCTATAAATTAGAGGTCTCAGGGTTCATTCCTAAGCATAACCACTTTTATAGCATCATTACCATACTAGGCTCTAGTAGGTCAACCATGAGGGTACCTGATGTGGTAGAGTAGCCAGTTCAGTGTTCAATGTGATAGGGGTTGGTAGGTGGATTGAAACCTATGTTTAATATGAGGAAGAAAGACACAGTCCATGGTTATGGGTACTCTTCACAATTAGTTCTATTTTTTGTTAAATAAAGACTATTGCCTAGCATTTTAACCAGTGAGATGTGGGTGAGTTGGTTAAATGTATTGGTTGTTTCAATCCCCAGGCAAGTTGAAATATCTAGGAAGGCATATGAGGCTGGTTGTGACTGTTGGTTATATTCTTAGGGCCATTAATGATCGTTGGTTATCTTCAAGGTCGGGGGTGACAATTTTTAGTAATAATTGGTATACATCTTGTCCTATCTAGTATACATGTGGTTAATAAATTACATGGGAATCTAAGCCGCCAATTGTGTCCTATACCAATCTACATTTTGGTCAAAATATGTCATCAATAAAAAACTATGAATTAATCAATTATTCAAAATTTAGAGTGAAATGATGTTACTTGTGATTAAAATTAGGGATGGTGAAGGATTAGCATGTAAAAGTTAATTTCTACACTAAATGCTAAAATTTAGGTGTCTACAATGAGATTTTAATATAATTCAAAAGGTGCCCAATAAATTTCCTGATATGAATAGGTATTAAGTTTTATTAAATGTTTTTTTTTAAAATATGTATGCATGATATGTAAAGAGAGGATGAGAGAATAGATGTATATTGAGAGGACACATGTATGCATATAAAAAATCAATCATTATTTTAGTCTAATTTTTCATCGCTATTTTTTCCCCCTGAGTGGTGTCTATAACTTGTGCATTCATACAAAGGTCTATGACAACATATATATGATTTTATATTTTTTTCATGATAGTAGTACATGTAAGCTTATTGTATTCATATAAATTTGATTTATTTTATTCTCTAACCATGTAAATAGTACCCTCTATTAATCTATTTATCCTGGTCTGTATGTGATTGTGATAAAGGTTAATATTATCCATGGGTGTTGATTTTATGAATTCCAATGTTAAGATTCACATTATCGGTGAAGGAAAACTGAGTAGTTTATATGGATTTACTCCCAACTCTCATTAAGATGTAAACATGTTTTTTTAAAAATACCTTGTGAGTCATGCCCTTTTATCTTATTAATTATAAGTTTGGGTGTTTATAAATCTTGGAATTAATTTTTCTATCCTATTGAAAAGGGTTTTATGTTAGAAATGCCTAAATTTTTGAGATATTTTAATTTTTTCATATGATTTTATCTTTGTATAACATATGTGTTCAATTTATATTTTGATTTGTAATTAAAAAGGATTAAAACTCTAGAAAATTTTATTTGTGTTACTTACATTTTAGATTTACATAAAGTTCATGTTATAAAATATTAAGATTCAACATGGTAAATGTTAACAAATGGATATTGAATTCAAGTCTTTATTTGGTAGATAATCTCATTAAATTTGACCTCTTCACACACACACACACACACACACACACACACACACACACACACACACACACACACACACACACACACACACACACACACACACACACACACACACAAAAATCATTTTATGTCCTTCCCTTTATGCACCATCTCTTAAGAAATTAAATCAAATAACATGATTCATACACAATCCTATATATTGACGGTGTTTTATTATAAACTATTAGTTTAAAATTCAAACACGGTATTCATAACAACATATAGTTAAAGCTTTGGATGAAATTTATATGTGTAAACATTAATGATATTTGGCATATAGACCAATTCACGTGATGTTGTCAATAAACTAATAAATAAACTTACTTTAAACCCTCCTAAAATCATTCTAGTATTTATATGTAAATATCAAAATTATACCTACATCCTTACTTTAAAGCTTACCAAAATCATTCTAGTATTTATATTTAAAGATCAAATTTACACCTATATATTCATAAGCATTAAAATCAAGGTTTCACAATTCATATCATTAATTAACCATAAATTTATAATATGCATGGATATAGGGTTAACAATATAGAAAAAAATCAAGAACAAGGGTAATCAACTAATCTATAGTAAACCAATTAATTGAAAACTTAGATAAATGAATTTTATGAATTATAATACTGAAATATGCTAAATACAGTGAGTACTTAATTTGAATTTTTTAACTGATTGTAATACCAAAGAGAAATCATACTTAGTTGGGTTTTACTATGTGTAAGAAGATTTGGACTAGAGATAGGTGTAAAGTATGCATGATAATGTCCCTCTGTGCTAGTAGTGTCTAGAAGGCTATAAAATAGGTAAATATATGAAACTGATTATAATCATGATTATAAGGTTTTAATATTTTTTTGTATTAAACGAGACCTAGGTCATCCAAATGACATGGATTGGACTATGAGATAAGTATTCAAGCACAATGAGATTATGAATATTAGCCTTTCAATAGTAAGGAGATCTAGAAATGAAGGGTAGAACCCTAATTCATATTGATCAAATGTATAATATTTATATGCTATAAATATTTATTAATAGTATCTACATTCCCATGCTTAATATAGTAATGCATAAGGCTGAAATTATTAGGTTAAATAATATAAATACATACCTAGGTGTCTACAACACACCTTATATTTACTTAATACCAATTTCAGCACTTTGTTGCTATATGAAATATAACCAATAACATGTTAAAATATAAATAATTCTTTATAATCTAAAATTTTAAATGATTGAAAATAAAGAGAGAAAATAATAAGTATACTTATATGTCAATGCAACCATGTTGATTTTTTTGTGATTTGACCTAGTAAATATACTTCCCTATGGAGCATTAGAGTTAAAAGAGGTACAAAATGAAGCTTAAATATTTGAATTGGGGTATTGTCTCATATTATGCCGTCAATATACTGAAATTATGAGTTATGACATGATCATTTACATCACTATATCTCAATCACACAACTCAAGTGTGAATATATATGATTTAGTGAGGGTGAGTGATTAAATAAAATCATATTGTGAATATGGTGAGATTGGATTATTTAATCACTACATCTAAAAAATATGGTGACTTTGAGTGATTTAATCATTTTAACCTATAAAATGAACCAACTATTGCATAATGTTTTTTTGGATAATAGTACATCCTAATGTAATCAGTAATCTTGGTGAGTAGTATGATTCGTAAAGTTTATAATTTTTTGTGAAATAACATGTCATAGGCATATATAATATGTCTAATATGTAATATGTGTGTCATAAAGTTTTTAAATATATGAAAAGTTAGTGTAATGTATAGGATTTTGATCCAAGTGTATATCTAAATCATGAACTAAACTAGATATTATACAAGTGTGGATGTCATGTATTAATGACATTACCCTAGTAAAGTATAGAGATACTATGTGTGTAAGTGTGGAGGTAATGTTTTTATGACAAGCCTCCACCACAATATAGAGATGCTGAGAGAATGCATATGTGTGGAGGTCATGACTTTGTGACATGCCCCCATTGAAATATGGAAACTGTGAAAATGCATAAGGGTGGAGGTCATGACTTTGTGACATATCCCCAATGAAATATTTCCCATTATTGGGAAAGAATAATAGAATATGTAAGGTGCCTTACCTCAAAATGATAAGGCATCTATATAATTTATGTATGAATCATGTAGCATATAAGGATAACATGTTGAAGTAGATATATAAATTTAGCTCATAACATGTGATTATATCAAGTCATAAGATGGATGATACAGATCATGGAAATGTCTAGAGATTAAAAATACAAGATCAAAAAATAACCAAGCACACACACAAGATAAACCAGTTTAATGTAAAATAATGGTCCAAGGAGACCTTATACAAGGGGTATGTTTGAATGCCACACAGTTGAAAGAGACAATTTATTTAAATGTATAATCATAGAAATGACATATTAAAATATTTAAATGACATAAATTTGAAAAAGGTTCACCAATCAAGTCACATATTCAAATGTTTCACAAGTAAGAATATAGAAAGCAATGTAATACACTCAAGGAAGTGATAATGTGAATAAATGAAGCAATAAAACTAACATGAGCATATTATACTAGTCCATGCATATATGTGTTATAAAAAATGTTATGTAGTATAGCATAACAAATACAGTATGAAAGATATGAGAATGGATATAGGCATGTGTAAGTGTTAGTATATAAGCTAAAACATGATAATGTATAAATGATCATAAAGGATATGCAACCTGTATGAATTAGGATCAAAGAAGCAAATTTTTCTAATGTACTATATGATGTGGTTAGAGGAGAGGACCAACATATATAAGTGAATTATTGTGTATTTAGGTATGTTTTTTTTCACAATCAAAGATGTGTGAAACACACACACACACACACACACACACACACACACACACACACACAAAATAATATATTATCTACTAACATAAAGAAAACAACATAGATGCTAATGAGTTAATAAGATCTTAGAATGTTGAATATTTTAGTATTTTTAAAAAAATTTAATACTTTTGTATTTTCTTGAATATTTTATTTTTTTCAATTTTTAGAATATTTGATGTTTTCAAAATATTTTTGAATGTTTTGTTTAATTTGCATTGAATTTATTAAGTTTGTTAGGATTTAAATGTTTGGAGTGAAAAAGTTAATAGTAGGATCCTCTTTTATCCTTACTTGCTTAGTTGAATTACCATCACCATTGTATGGTATGTGAACTAATCTTCCCTTATAAGAGAATGAAATAAATTATTGGTTTTGATGAGTTTTAGCTTCCATTTGGTATAGCCAAAATTAACCCCACGTAATGTTTTTTTGAATTGTATGGGCCATGACCCATGATTTCATTTGGGTGACACATGATTCATAAGTGATTAGTAATACTACATATTCCAATGAGTTTTTTCCAACTTCCTTTTTAATTTAAGTCTTTGACCAAGTTGTCCCAAACATCTTTAATTTCAAAACATTTATTTCTTTGTAGGATTAATATGGTTATGGTGAACATGAGATCCATCCATGAAAAATGTAATTGTTAAATAATTTTAGTGAGTTTGATTTTTTCTTGGTTCAATTAGAAATGGTTATTGAGTATGTTAATGTGGTCTTGGTACCATATTAAGTAAATTTGTGAAAATTTCATATAAATATTTATGATCCCTCATGTTTGGTCATTATATTCACTTGGCAATTCATTCCCATTATATCCATCATGAAAAAAAAATTGTACTTTATGGGAAAATTTTTAATCTTTGTTATATTCAAGTAAGAATCAAGTATATATATGTAAATCCATGTATAGGTGTGTAAATGAGGTGTAATGATTATGTAATTTCCTTTAATTAAATGGAGGTTTAAGTCTTATAATAAATAAGAATTTTATTTCCAAGTACAAAGGTTGATATGCTAAGGCATATGATGTATTTTAAAATCTGATAACATAATCTTGAAGGGATTCACAATCATGTTGTTTGAAGCTTTGTAAATGTTCCAATCTAAAATTTGACACATTGTCTATATTAAATAATAAGAAAACATCTTATAATTTATTTAATATAGTTAAGGTATCATTGGCTAAACCATAGTACCAATAATATGCTCCATTTTAAAGGATCATATGAAATTATTTTAATAATATTTAGTCATCTTTATCCCAATTTACAAAACAACATACATATTCAATTATATGTTTGGAAGGATATTCATGACCAAAAAATGAAAGTAGTGTTGGAATGATAAACTCTTTTGGATAAGGATATTCAAATACACATTTTTAAAGAGCTTGATTTTGGATAATGTTATCATGAGTATTAGAATTTTAAGATGACATTTGTACTTTGAGAATTGAAAACTATCTTTATAACTATCCTATAGTACTCATCATAGACATAAGATAAGTAGTATGAATTATTGAAGTTTGTAAAGATGTAATCATTGGATGTAATTCATCAATTATTTGAAACATAAGAACAATATATGTATCATCATTATGATTATTTTTTGAGCTTTGAATCACTTGGAACATTTAAAATTTATTATAATTGACCTTCACTTGAAATTTATATAACTTTTAGAGATGGTGCATATTTTGTAAATTTTGGAACCTTTGGTAAAGGTTTCTCAAGTAAAAGTTTTGACATACTTGGTAATGATACCTAATTTGGAAACTTTTGTTATGGTATATCATGTAAGATCTTTGGATTATTGGCTAAGTATTCATCGTTTAGATATTTTGGAGTCTTTGGTAATTGCACATTGTTTAAAAGTGTGACAAATTTTGGTAATTGTGTATTTTTTTGGGAGTTTTAAGGAAGCCATGATATCTTTGGTAATATTGTGAAATGTTTCATGATAAAAAGATAGAAAGTTTGAGTTCTTATCATGCACTATGAGTACTTTAATTGGAAATGTAGGAAATTTTAGTAATTGTAATGTTTTGAATGAAGGAATATTTATGTTAATTGATGTTTTAGAATAACTAATTATAAATTTATCAACCTTGTGATAATTTTCATGATTTAATAAATGAATATTATACCCATGTTTATTCACATATATTTTAACAGGGGAGAAACATGTTGGTCATGATTTGATGACATACCCTTTTGATGATTAATATTATGGACCTTTGATCCCATAATAAGCCATAGATAAGTAGTGGGAGTGGGATGGTGACTAGTAAAACATTGAGGAGTATGTTTCTTAATGAAAGGAGTCAAACATGTCTATTTTTGTTCAATTGGCTAGATTTTAATTTTTTTCTCAATATTAATGGCTTTAAAAATATATACTTCTTATTTCTCATACATTAAAATTTATCTTACAAAAAAATTCATTTTATGTTTGGTAGAATATAGAATGAGATAGTTCAGAAATCAATTATGAAACACTAGGAATTTGCACAATGCTAGAACAAATAATCATTGCTTATGAAGACTCTCATCGGGCTCAAAACAAATTTAAACCTAAATTTAGAATATGTAAGAATATTTTTGGAAATGAAATGAATGAGAGGGGAGTGAATTATTCTTCAAAAAGCTTTCACTCAAGTTCCCTTAAGCAATCATGAACCATTCAAGTAAATAAATAAATCTAGCAAACATATTTGCTTATCCACATAAACATGAAACACAAGAACACATAATATATGTGGGAAAACCTCAAGGTTAAGAAAACCCACTGAAGATACAAATGGAATATAGTCTTATAAGAAAAAAAAATTGAAGCACCAATTCCACATCGAGCACCAACCTCGACTAGCCAAACACCCACTTGCTTAGGCTATAACAAACACCCAGTTATAAGGAGGCACCAAACCCTTAAATGAATTAGAACACAATCATAAAACTAATTTATTTTATCACCTTAATAACACCTTGTTTCTCACACAACAAATTATTATCATCTTCTTTATCTCTTCACACTTTCATCCCTCCCAAACTGCTTTCTAGACCTCTTCACTCAAGTAGAAAAATATAAATGTATTCGTATTACAACTTCAAATGTGGGTCAATGGTTAGGAATGGAAAAAAAATGATTAATACAATAAGAGAAAACCTATTAGATTAATTATTATTTATAATTTTCTTAGATATAATAATCTCCCCTAAAACTAAAAAATAGTGTAACATGAACTCATTACTATTAATGTTTAAAAAATAAGAATTAGTATACACTATAATGTACACTCACCAAGACCTAAATTTAAAATGGAGTGGTTAGGATGGCTAGTGTTCAAGTTACAATTAAAAAATAATAAAACCAAAGGTTTTACAAGAGATGTTATCATAGGAATTCTTATAGTGGGACCTAAATAGGTTTAGATTTAAAAAAATAAACATATTAAATTGTACCATAAATATATTTTAAAGGAAAAAGAAAAAGAAATTATATGAATTAGATTCCATGGATGTACTCTTTTTTCTAAAAATCGACCGTTGGAACTGTATAGGGAGTCATACTAATTTACTAATTCTTCTTGATCGATGGTACTTACCTTGCATCATCCAAATTTCTATCCATTGTTATTTGGTTTGATATTAGTATGTCAAAAACATCATAACAACAAATTATCATGTCCATACTTAATTAATTTTTATAATCCTAGTGGGATATGCATTATTGATGAGGATCATGTTCTTATTTTATTTGACACAAATAAATGTAAAATATATCAACCAATTACACAACCTAGAAAGGATGCTTTATTTTCTTGAGAGGATTTAATATCTCTTTAAGTAATAAAAACACATATTATTAATAGTTTGGTGTCATTAATCAATGCAAATGATCTTCTCTACTAAAAACAAAAATGTTCTCATGGTAATTTAATCATAAATGTGACATATTCTAGATGATCTCTTCACTCTATAATAAACATATATGTATCCATATCTAATGTTCCCTATATTTTATCCTACATATACCCTTATTTTTTTCTACATTACATAATACCTTCTAATTACATCACGTAAGGGCTAAATATTCATCATATCCAAATTCAACCCAATGGTGAGGGTGGTGAATGTTGTTTGAAATGACTATGTAATATGTGTGATGGTTGATAGGATTTGTATGTGTATTTTCATATTTGATCTTGGTTTACTTCTCTTTATATCAATGGGGCTCTTAGTGTTTTCTTTTAATACAAAGGGTGAGTGCTTAAGTCCTTGGTCTTATATCATATGTCATTGAATTTTTTTCAATTGGACATATATTTTTTGTGCTCCACTCCCCTATACAAGGTCAAGGATAGGTTGGTTAAAGAAATAATAATAATATCAAGTCCAAAATATATATATAATTTAAGTGTATTATAAACCAATCCTAAAGGTAAATAATTCCATGTTGCATCTAGGTTACAATTATATTACAACACCAAAATTATTATTGAATCCTAGGCTTTAGTATTAGGTCTTCAATTTACAATGGATGATGACACAAAAGTGAAGGATAATTGACAACTTAGAATCGATTATGAATCAAGATAAATTCATTTCCCTAATGTAACCCCAAGTTTTTTATTTTTTGATATGTAAAAGAGGGTTTTGTTGGGTCCCTCACCCACATAAAAATATTATATACATTTGATTTCAAGCTAAAATTAAAGAAGTATGAGGTTGATATAATAGAATAAGATAGAGAAGCAATATAAAATATAATAAGATACAAATTTAAAGTTGTATAAGTATAGAACTAAATATACTAAGCTTATCGTTTAATTACCTTTTATCATACTATAATACCATAAATATTTTCATTATCTGATAAAACTTTGTTAGTGAATCCTAAGAGGGAGGCACCCAATTGTTCTCTCGTGTAAATGACACACACATTGTCTTTGGATGAAATACAATCTATAGTGAACATTTGCCTTACCAAAATTTATTGGATTGTTGACATACCTAGTGGTTGACTTTTGTGTTCCATCATCCAAAACATTTCATCAAGCTAACCAATTGGTTTCTTCTTTCTACCTCTCTTTTTCCCTATGTTACTTTTTAAAAATGTCTTCTCTAGAGATTAAGAAGATGGAATCTATTTTCTTTTTTTTCCTTTTAAGTTTTCTTGTTGAAGGAGAGACCAAGTCAAACCATAACACCATCTTAAATTATAGACCGTCAAAATGTTACAGATTGATTCAGTTTAAGGTTTCATCTATCTTCTCATAGACTTTCATTAAGATTTAGGATAGATTCCAAACCCTCAGTTTTCCATTTATAAAGATTGGGATGATACTTGGATCTTATTTGGGTAACCTATACAGCTCCTAAATTAATTTCAAAAAATTCACTTCTTATATATTTATGGAGGGAAATTCCTGGTCTATAATTTATTGAAAATTATGAAACATTGGCATCAATAACACATGAGTGAAGATTAAATAATCTCTCATAATGTTAGCTATGTAGGGAAGTCCTTTTATGACACTAGACACTGACAAGGCATGTCAAATTAGTTTGGAAAAATATTCTCCCCCTTTAGGAAAACTAAAAACATAAAAAAATTATGAGGGAGGGTGAAAAGAGGATAGGGGAGTAGATTCCATTGTTGAAACTTAAGGCAGGAAGGAGGGGAGTATGAGAGCATTAAAATATGAAGGATATGAATGAAAATATATGCCATAAACAAGAGTAATCCCATTAAGGAAATTACATGTGAGTAATTATATAAAGAGGTGGATAATACATAAGGATGTGATGGGATAGAGAAGGAACTCCAAGTTATGTAGAGGAAAGAGCAATCCCAACAATTAATGGAGAGGACCCAATAGTTGTGTGGAGTCAAATAGTTGAGAGGGTATTTAAACATATAGATCCCAACTCTTGATCATATTTTATTAATTAAAAGTAGATATTTTTTCCATTAATTATAAATACATTTATACCCAACACTTGAACATTGGAATTTTATATTGATTCATAAGAAATATTAAATATGTACATAAAATTTTATACTATTATTAGTACATAATATTTCAACTAAAAATATATCAATTTAAGATTTGCATGGATAAATGAAAATATTGAGTTCTTTAATATAAACTTTATATTGTTTGTCAAATACAACATCTCCTTTTAGTTACTATCACAAGTTAGAATCTTATAAATTTTATACAACAACTTGTTCAAAAATTTCAAACAATTTATTAAACTATAAATTCACTTTATCTTTATTTTTCATTTTAGAAGTGAAAACCATTGAAGTGAGACATGTTTTTTAATCCTTTCTCTAATGGAAGTACCTGCATAATTCAAAAAATATATAAGGTTCAGATTTTTTTAATGCATTGTAAAAACAATTCAGAAAAATAAAAAATAAATTCATCCTTACTCCAATAGGTGTACTGCATAATTGAAAATACACATATAGTTCACCAAATTCCACAATGTAATCTAAAAATAATTTAAAAAATAAAAAATCAATTCAAAACAAATTAAATAAACCAATGGGTTACAATTCCACATATCGTAAGAGTTTTCAAATTTGAATCTTAAATTTCCTATATAAATTATGCCTATTTTGTTTTGTTATTCACATACCACTCTTTTTGGACAATTTTACTAAACTTTTTAAAGCATTTTCATCAATGACACCCATCAATAAAAAATCAAAAACCATGTTTCTAAACAATCTTCCTAGAATTTTTAAAGCATTTCAACAACTGCACCAACAATAAGTAAAAAAATATTAGGTAAGCAAACAATAGACATAATTCACCAATTTATACTATTTTCATCCTAGTATATGTATTTTATTCATTTCCTCTCATAATTTCCTTTGACAATCAAAAATAGGCATTTTATCACATACATAATATTTATTATTTTAATACATTATTTTCGGCTAAAATTATATGGATGACATTATTTCATAGTTTAATGGAATCTCTCTAACCTTATGACTAGATTAAATTCTCCTACATCCTTAATAATTTTCCAATTGAATAATATTAATGTTGTTATATATTTACTCATTTACCAAATTGATAATACATCGAGGTATTATTTACTATACAATTGTTGGCTGATTAAAATGCTCAATTTTGATTTTCAAAGGAAATATATATTAAAATGTGTGTCTGCATACACACACAACTCTTTATTATTATTGTATGTGTATGGGAATGTGCACGTGTGTGTACATTATTTGGGATTTTGATTATAATAAGGAGCTATACATGTATATATATGTGTGTATATATATAAATATATACACACATCTATACATACATACACATATATACATATATAAATATTTATCATAATTACAATCCTAAACAATGTATTAGTGAGATCTATATGAGGGACTTTAAACTTAAGTTAATAATTTAAATTCCACATTATATATGCACCTTGTTTGAGGTGATAATGGATTAACACCTCACCATCCTACATTTAAAATTCTATTTTTTGGCATTAAGCGAGCCCATACCGAACTTGAATCACACAAAAATGGTTTAAGGGGAAGAGTAGATGTAAAGTTATTAGCACAATATGTATGTTAACATTTTATCAATTTATAATGCATGTTATTAAATTTTACATATTTGATGATGCCAAAATAATGACAATTTCAAAGAGAATAAAAATAGTTTACAATACAAAGATTAATACAAAAACACAAAGAAGAGTGGTTGATGTAAATGTAGGACGTGAAGAATCTATAAATTCACACAAAAAATATCACACTATTACACATGTGATAATAGGTCTTTTGTTAATCAAAAAGGTATTCATATAAATTTAGTGCACTATAGTTGAAATGGAGTATGCTATGTATGAGGAATGTTGAAAATCATAAGAAATTCACTTGAGATATAATAAACATGTGGAAAATACTATTGATAAGTGTTGTCATTGATGCCAAGGTTGATCTCATCTGATATCAAGGTTGTTGTCATTGATGTCAAGATGCATAGTGAGTGGTTTGTGAGTTATGAACATCTGTGCCTAATGTGACAAGGAAGCCATGTGACAAGAGATAATTGAAAGTCAACATAATATCTCTCTATTGAGGGATAATTTGAAGGCAATCTAATGATTCTTCTAAGTTTGATGTGAAGATTCAGGTCAAGGTAAACATGATTGAGTACTAGTACTTGAGTACAAGTATTTTGAGAAGCTTAATCATTAAAAGATGAAAATGTGAATGATGAGAATGAAGAGGTATGTACAGAGACATGATATTTTATAAAGATAATTAAAGGCATATGATCAAGGTGTATAATCATCAAGGAGTGTTTTGATGTAAGTTGTCAAGATTCAAGTACTTGAGTAGCCTATTCATGACACTGGTCATTGCATGAAGGAAATTTGTGAGATAGTATGAGCATGGTGGCCTGATGATATGGATGCACAAAATAATAAGAGGATGTATAAGGTTTTTTGATCATTCATATGAGGAAGTATCATTCAAAATAGTTTTAAGGTAAGCCTACAAGGTAATACCTTAAGCCTAAGTTTGTAACTAGACTAGTTCTAGACCATGCTTGACTTAATGAGGTGTCATGAGGTGTTATAAGGAATTATGAAAGATGTTTGACATTGTTTAATAATGTAAGTTAGGTGGAGAGAACATGGAAAGAGGTTTAAAAATTGGTTCAAGACCTAATGAGGTGTGAAGACTCAAGTGTAGTAAAGCAAGATGGTGAGAACATGGCCTAATGAGGTATGAGGTTCTATTTCCAAGGATAATATGCACATATGAGAATTGAAAAAAGTGTGTCATATTTTTTCAAGTATATTAACCAATTTTAAAGTCAAAATTTGAAGGTTAAGGAAAGAAAACATGTTTTAAGGTCTCTCATGTGTATAAAATGAAGGGTTCTCAAACTAAGAAGAGATTTCAAGGGTTCATTGGCATGTGTAATCTCTATATGGGAACCTAAGTTATTTATGGTATATGGGTAAGGGTCCTAGATTAAATTTATAGGAATTAGGTTATATAATAAGGGGTTAAGCTTTATGAATGATTGTCAAGATTGAAAGATGGTTTTTACCCTCAAAAAACCCTAATAGTGACCTAATATGAAAAAAAATGTTTTAAAGTGATACTTGAAACCAATAATAAATTTCAAGGTTTCACTAACATGTGTAACCTCTACATGGGAACCTAACATATTTATGTTAGATGCATAAGGGTCCTAGATCAAAGTTCTAGGAATTGGTTTCTAGAATAAGAAGCTAAGCTTTATGAATGATTGTTAAGATTGAAAGATGGTTTAAACCCTCAAAGAACCCTAATAGTGACCTGATATGATTTTTTTTTAAAGTGATAAAAATTATTGGTATGGATATTTAATTAATTTGAGGTTGTAATCAACTCTACCAGGAATCTCCTAGTGTGATTGGTTTGTTAGGTGAGTGAGTGGAACCTACAAGAAAGGCTTTATTTAGTAGAGATTTATTGTAGTAGTTAGAGTTGACCAAGTCCAAGAATTAAGTTCATTGGATATAGAATCTTGAGACTTTTATTTGATGTCCATGTTGGTTTTTTATCAGGATCTATCCTTCATATGTAATAAAATAATCATGCAAGTTGGTTATTTGTTAATAAGCCTAGTGATGCAAATAGTGAGAAACCTAGGTAGAAATGAGAAGGTGATTAGAGATGTGTTATCGTGGATCAAGGATACATCTAATTGCATGGGTAAATTTTTTTAAAAAAAATTAATACATGTTCTTGTTGGATAAATTTTTTGGAGGTTAGCTGTTATGATGAAAATGTTGCTCATAAGTTGACGTATCTAGTATAGATGAGATAGTGAAGGTGTAAGGTTATGAGGTTGGTCTACAAGACCAATATTACCATTTAACCATGATATTATTGTATCTAAGAATTTTATAATGATATTATAAGATCATATAAATTCATTTTAATTCTCTTAAAGTGGTCATACAGGTGTTGAAGGTCATTTTCACCATGACTGGCCTTCAAGTCAAACATGTAGTTTTGGGTAAGCAAGTTACAGAGATGAAGTTGAGACCCTATACCATGAGTTTATGTATATAATTAACATGATGTTGGTTTTTTTGACTTAAATAACCTATAAATTATTTTAATAATATTATAAGTTTGTATAGGATGTTGAAACATTAAAGCCAAAATAGGTTGACTAGTTCATGTTTGACTGTGTGTATTGAAGACAAAAGATTGGTCTGAAAGACTATTATTTGACATTAAAACTTGTGAAATTTTTAATTTTAAATGATATAAATATGTAAAATAATTTATTAAATATCTTATATGTCATTATAAGTGTTATTTCATGTGTTGAAGATCAAATTATTCATGACTGGGGTTTGGAGTGTTCTGGCAACTACTTGTAGAGAAGGGTTTGAGTACTTTTGCCCTATATTGTGAAGTATAAAATACATTGTGATGATATTAAGATAATTTATATTTTTTGTGTGATTTTTTTTCATGTTTGTTTGGAAAAATTGTGTTTATACTTTAGTTATTTGAGACAAACTTTCTAGGTATGCACATACCTAATTGTGAATAGTACTAATGGTGTGCTTCAAGTGGTGGTTGATGCTAAATAGTGTTATGAAGACTATATTATCTTATAAATGGTATATTTAAGTGTCATATGATATTTTCCTTCTGTGTGAAGTGTTTTAATGTTCTCCAAGGAAGGCAAAGTAAAATGTGTCCTAAATAGACCTAATAGGATTAGGTCTCCATGAGACCTAAAGGTGGGATAAGGCCTAATTAAGGTAGGTTAGACCTAAAGGGACTCAAATAAAATTTTATCCAAGTATATGAGATTTATTAAGATATATTTCTATGTTTGAAATAAGGTTTTAAGGATGTTTTATCTGACTATGAAGGATATGAACAAGAGATTTATATAAATACTAAGCAATTTTAGGCCTATTTGAGTGCGAAGAAAGCAAGTGAATAGGATAACATATTGTAAACTAGAAGAAGGTTTTATAGACAATCATATGAATGTATAGTATCTATGATTAAGGTTTTATATAAGCTATTTGGATGAAAATAAATGTCATATGACCTAATCAAGTCAAGAAGAGGACTATTTAAGAGAAGAAGCCTATAAGGTAGTTTGAGATAGTTTGAGAGGGTTTGAAGAGAGAGAAGAGCTAAATAAGGAGATAATCATATGTTATATGAGAAAAAAAAATTATAAATGTGATCAAGGATTTTATGTGGCTATTTTGGTGTTGATTCATCTAAGGGATTAGTGCCTCCTTGCAAGTGGGTGTTTGTTAAAGCCTAGTTGAGTTGGCACTTAGCTAATTGGAGTTGGTACTCCATGTGAAGTTGGTGATTCAATAAAGTTGGTGTTTGTATTATAGTAATATATTTAGTTTTAATATATCAATGGGTTTTTATCCCCTTGAGGGTTTCTCACATATAAGTTGTGTTATCTTATGTTCTTATGTTTCATGCATATTTGGATGGTTACTTAGTCATTGCTTTATCTACATGTTTGAGTGAATGTTCATTTATGATTAATTAAAATTAAAATAAAAAATTTAAATAATTTATCACCCCTACTCTCATTAATAATGCTTGCAACATTTGGTATCAAATCATGGTCCCTTTAATCAAGTATAAAGTCCTAAAGGAGATGTTAGAAGCAATGATGGCTAATCAACAAGCTCAAGGTGGTTTCTCTACCAATAAGGCTCTATTATTCAATGATATAATTATTATTTTTGTAATGTTAGGATAAAATGTATTTGATGTATAAAGGTCATGATATTTTTTAGTATGTTGTGGATGGATATAATGCTCTTCCTACTCCACCAACCAATGGAGTAGGTAATAAGGATAGCCAAAACAACTCCAAGGCAATGAATGCCATTCTTTGTGGCCTATCAAAGATATATCTTAAGAAGGTTATGATTTATGTATCATACAAATATAAATGGGACAAATTTAAGACTATATATGAAAGAGACACCAAGGTGAATATGGACAAGTTACAGAGCCATCAAAGATAATTTGAAAGCCTAAAGATGAATGAAGATGAAACTATTGCATATTACCTATTGAAGGTCAATGAAGTTGTCAATGTCATTAGAGGATTGGGATAAGAAGTGAAAGAATATATATTTGTTAATAAATTATTGAGATCACTAAATCTTATGTTTGACTCTAAGGTGTCTATAGTAAAACAGATGCAAGATTTGGATAAACCAAAGATGGATGGGATTCATGGAATTTTGACTGCCTATGAGATGAGAACTAATGAAGGAATACCTCCTAATAAGGAAGCATATTTCAATGTTGATAATAACTGAAAATATAATAAGGTCAAGGATGAGTAATGTTTAGATGTTGATGATGATCAACTAATATCCATGTTTGCAAGAAAGTTGATGTTTGGTTTGGTAAATACAAGGGTGAGTTGCTCTTCAAATGTTTCAACCATGGTAAGATTAGTCACTTTGCATCTAAGTGTTATAAAAAGCATAAGAATGAGGATGAATAACATGATGAACACCATGGAGATGATAAGAAGGTATATAATCTTGAAAAAAACAAAGAGTTAAAGAGGTATGAAGGTAGGAAAGCAACATTTAAGAACAAGGAAAGATTCTATACTAAAGAAGATAACTCTTCTAATGAAATTAACTCAAGTGCATCTGATAGTGATGATGGAAGTAATGAACCTAAACATGATAATAATTAAATATTATTCATGACCATAGAATCAAACAATGAAGGTTGATAAAATGTTAAGGGCCTTATGATTGATGTAGAATCAAATAAATAAGAAGCTGAAGTGAATCTTGAGGTAGAATTAGTGAGTGCCCTAGAGGAGTTGAAATAATAAAGAAGAAAGAATCACAAACTAATATCATTAGTCAAGGACTATGAGGAGCATATTGGCTTGTTTGAGGAGATATTGAGAAAAACTTCTAATGAGTATGATGAGATCATCAATCAAATTGAACCACAGATGGAGATAGTCAATGCAAACCTAAAAGCTAAAGATGAAGAATGAATCATGTCTGAACTTGAAGTCTAACCCTTGAAATCTAATTCAAATCAATCATATATCAAGGTTAGGAACTTTTTGAAGTTTGACAATATAATTGAGGCTCTAGATGATATTTTAAGTAGTTAACTATCTGTAAGTGACAAGATAGGTCTTAGTTTCAAAGGAAATTAAAAAGTGACAGCTCTAGTCAAGGAGAAGGATATTGAAGAAAAGACGGTCAATATAAAAAGATATATCAAACAACCTAATGCAATGAGTTATGCTAGTTCATTTAATGGTTACTATTTTCTATGCAGTTAGTTTGGTCATAGAGCAAGAGAGTGTAAGAGACACTCTAAGAATGAGTACTCATGGGACTATGGAAGGATTCATAGTTTACATTAGTCAAGAGGTATGTATGAGGTAGTTTTCTATAGGTGTCATAATATAGGACACATTTAAATATTATATCCTAATATATTTAGAAGGTTATAAAGTCAAAATAAGAGGTTTGAATACCCTAGAGTGCAAGAAATAAGGCAAATGAATGTATGAAATCTAAATACAATAAATATGAGTCACGATTAGTCTAAAAGCTAAATTGGACTCTTTACTATGATAGAGAATAATTTAGATGTTAAATCAAGTTAGGAATGTATATTAGAATCTCATATTGATAATAAAATTGTTGTTGAAGAGGTCAAGCCTATAGTACCAATCAAGCCTAAAGGATACTTAAGGATATTCAATTTTATGAGAGCATGGTGATCTAGGAATCTCGTAAACTTGTGTTGTTTTAGTAATTTATGGAGATAGGTGACTCCATTTAGATTAATGGAGACACTATTTTGTTATTATAAACATGATGGATGCTTCATTTGAGGGGGAGTTATTCAGATTGTTCATAAGCTCCAAGTGAAGATGATGACAACGTGAGTGGTCTTGTGTTCTGAGTTCATTTAAAGGAGGTATTGATGAATTATGTTTCTATAATGTTTTAAACTCTATGTTAAGCTCTTAAAACAAATAATGTGTGATTATAGATGATGGTTGTGGAAGACCTTTGTCATTAATGTCAAAGGGGGAGAAAGTCTAAGAAAGGAGATTGATAAGACTAGGGAGGATAAGATTGATCAGTTTGAAGAATGTTTTCCCATTAATGATAAAGGGAGAGTTTTATGATAAATTGTATCATTGATATTAAGGTTTATGTTATTTGATTTCAAGGTTGATTTCATTGATGTCAAGATGCATAGTGAATAGTATGTGAGGTATGAACTTATGTGACTGATGTGACAAGGAAGCCATGTGACAAGAAATAATTTGAAGAAAACCTAATGTATCTTTCTTGAGAGATATTTTTAAGCTAAAATAATGATTCTTCTGAGGTTTATGCCAATATTTATATCAATTTAAACATTATTGAGTACTAGTCCTTGAGTACAAGGTATCTTGATAATCCTAGTCATAACAAGCTGAGCATGTGCATGATTATCATGAAGAGGTATGTGTAGAGGTATGATATTCTCTAAAGAGCATTAAAGGCATGTGATAAATTTTTATAATCATCAAGGAGTGTTTTAATGTCACTTTTCAATCTTCAAGTACTTTAGAAGCCTAGTCATGACCTAATGAGATGGATGCACAGAATCATAAGAGGTTGTATAAGGTTTCTTGATCATGCATATGAGACATTGGATCACTTGGGAGAGTTTAAATGTAATATTACATGGGTAAGATCTTAAACCCAAGTTTGTAACTAGACTAATTCTAGACCCTAACTAGCCTAATGAGGTGTCATGGGGTGTTTTTAAATCTTATTAAGGATGTTTGAAATTGTTTTAGATTGTGATATGTTTTTAATAATGTAAGTGAGGTGCATAACACATGGAAAGAGGTTTGAATAACAGTCCAATAACTAATGATGTGTGAAGACTTAGGTGTAGTAAATAAAAATGGTGAGATCATGGCCTAATGAGGTATGATCATGTGTTTCCAAGGTTAATATTGACATGTGAGAATTTAAATAAGTGCGTCATGTTATTTAAAGTATGTTTACCATGTTTTATGTCAAAATTTGAAGGTTAAGGGGAAAAAAAAGTGTTTTATTGTCTTTCATATACATAAAATGAAGGGTTCTCAACCTACGAAGAACTTTGAGGTGTTTTTTGGCCAAAGTAACCTATGACTAGGAACCTAATATATTCATGGCATATGGGGAAGGTTTATAGATATAATTTCTAGACCATTGGTTTCATGAATGAGGGTCTAATCTTTATGAATGATTGTTAAGATTGGAAGATGGTTTATAGCCTCAAAGAACCCTAAAAGTGACATGATATGAAAGAAGTTATTTTAAATTTATTATAATGGTGTGGTATGTATATTTTATTTATTTTATGTTGTATTCAACTCTCCCAGGAATATCTAAGTGTGATTGGTTTGTCAGGTTAGTGAGTGAAATCTATAGGAAAGTCTTTATTTCTCAAAGATTTATTGTAGCTATAAGAGTTAACCAAGTCAAAATATGATATTCATTTTATGGATAATATTTATACTTTTATTTTATGTATATTTTGTTTTATAATTATTATTTATCCTTAATATGTACTAAATCAGTCATACAAGTTGACCAGTCACTAATAGGCTAGTGATGCAAATAGTGAGAAACCCAAGCAGAATTGAGAACGTGATTAGGAATATGTTATCATGGATTAAGGATGAATAAAAGTGAATTGAGACATTTTTAAATAATTTTAATAAATTTTGTTGTTTTATATATGTTTTTTAAGTCATTTTTTATGATGAAAATGTTTCTCATAAGTTGACCTATCTAGTACAAATGAGACAATGAAGGTGTAAAGTTATGAGATTGGTCTAAAAGACCAATATTACCATTTGACAATGTTATAATTTTATAATTATATCATAATATCATCCAAATAAATTTTAAGTCTCTAAAACTGCTCAAACAGGGGTTGAAGGTCATTTTCACCATGACTAGTCTTTAAGTCAAGCTGGCAGTTCTAGGTAAGCAAGTTGTAGAGATAAATTTGAGACCCTATGTCATGATCTGATGTATCCAATGAAAATTATTTTGTTTTATTTAAATAAAATAACCTATTAATTATTTTAATTATATTGGAATTTATTATAATAGGTTTAAACATTCAAGCCAAAATGGGTTGACTAGTTGAGGTTTGACTGTGTGTACTGAGGACAAAATATTAGTCTGTAGGAAATATATTTGATATTAAAACTTGTGATATTTGTAATTTATAATGATATATAAATGTAAAATAATATATTTATTATGTCATAGGTCATTGGAAGTTTTATTTCATTTGTTGAAGATGAAGTTATTCAAGACTGTATTTTGGAGTGTTCTGGTTGTTATAAGTGGGCTACTTGCAGAGAAGGGTTTGAGTAATTTTGCCTTATATTGTGAAGCCTAAAACACATGGTTAGTATATTAAGGTCATATATATTATTTATGTTTGAATTTTTACCATCTTTGTTTTTCAAAACTATGTTTATGCTTCAATTGTTTAAGACAAACTTTCTAGGTATGTACGGGCCTTTTTGTGAATAGTACAAATGGTGTACTTCACATGGTGGTTGAAGATAAAAATTGTTATGAATCCTATATTATATTAAAATGTGTATATTTAAGTGTAATATTATATTTTCCTACCATGTGAAGTGTATGAAAGTGCTTCAAGGAAGGAAAATCAAAATGTGTCCTAATTAGACCTAATAGGATTAGGTCTTCATGAGACTTAAAGGTGAGATAAGGCCTAATTGAGGTAGGTAAGACCTAAAGGGAATAAAATAAAGTTTTATACATGTATAATACACTTATTAAGATATATTTCATGGTCATATTTATGGGTTAAGGACGTTTTGGGAGACTTGTATCAATACTAGGTAGTTTTAGGCCTATTTGAGAGTGAAGAAAGCAAATCAATAGAATAACATATTTAAAAGTATATGAATGTGATATATACCATCATAATAGTTTATAATATTTATTATTAAGGTTTTAAATGGGTTTCATGTATGGAAATCAATGTCATATGACCTAATTAAGTCAAAAAGAGGATTATTTGAGCAAAGAAGCCCATAAGGCAGTTTGAGAGGGTTTAAAGAGAGAGAAGAGATGAAGAAGGAGATAATCATATATTGTATGATAATTAAAGTTTTATAAATTTTATTTAGGGTTTTATGTGTTATTTGGTTCTAATTCATCTAGGGGGTTGGTTCCTTTTTGTAAGTGGCTGCTTGCTAAAACCTAGTTGAGTTGGTGCTTAGCTAGTTGGGGTTGGTGCTCCATGTGAAGTTGGTGCTTCACTAAATTATGTGTTTGTATTATAGTACTATATTAAATTTACAAATATAAATGTTTTTTAATACATTTTAAGGTTTCACACATATAAGTTGTGTTATCTTGTGTTCTTATGCTTCATGCATATATGGATGGTTACTTAGTCATTGTTTGATCTGCATGATTGAATAAATGTTCATGAATGTTTAAGTAGAATTTAAATAAAGTATTTAAATATGGATTAAACCCCATATTAATCATATTTATTTTAAAAAATCCTTGTATCCACACCCACCTATTGGTTGTTTGTTATTAAAACTACTAAAAACATGGTTGGTGGACCCATGTTTGGTATATGTAAGAACATTAGTATATGTGTCGTAGAAAAAATGGGAAGTAAAAGTGTCCATAAAATCACTAAAAATAATAGGGATCATATCACCATTATCTATTGTGTCAATTAAATAGTCCAAATCAATCTTCTATTCTATCTTTTTAAGGCCAAAAAATAGATTAAAAACTCCATTGCACACTGGAAACTAGGAGCATTTATGGCAGTCCAAAAGAATGCTTGAATGAAAAAAGATTTTTTTTCTCAATTGGATACACCATTTCAAGAGATCAATACCAAGTGGTGTTTATCCTTATAATAGGAATTTTTTAATTTTTGATGGCCATGGGATTCACATAACAATGGAAACTGTAGAAGAAGATAAAAGTTTGGGAATTGATCTTGTTCCTTTCCCAACCCACCCTTAAAGTTAAAACCATTGGATTTAAGTGTGTTCTCCCAATTCAAAAATTATTTAAAATGTGAAAGGTCAAATTGGGTGGATTGATATTACAATATTGAAATCAGTAAGCCTGACTTGGATGAGTTGGGTAGCATAAATTTAAAAAATTCACTTTCCATAGAAAATGTAAAGTCAAATTTTAGGAGGATAGGTAGATGACCACTAAAAATATAGGAACTAGTAGAAGACATATCACCAAGTGAACCCTATGAAGTTATAGATGAATATGATGATACTACAATTGAAATAATCATCTAGATGGATAGATATGGAGAGGATGAGATAGATGAAATTATTAAGATTTAACAAAGGTGAGAAACACATTTTTAAGAATTGATAGGTTGTATGATAAACACTTAAACAACATCAATGTCAGTGAAATATATGACAAGAAAAGAGTTGATGGAGAAAGTTATTGAAAAATATTAAGTATGCAACATTTTTTCTTAAAAGAATAATCTATTGAAACTATATCATGCAAATTTTTCAATTGATTTTTAAGACTCAAAAAAGGCTTATATTATAATGAGCAAGTATGAAATAACAACTTTTTTTTCCAACTTAGTTTGTCTAGTCACATCCAATGTTATGTTATGTGAATTTAATATCATATAAGTAATATTATCCTATGTTTTTTCCATTTAAATTATTTAGTATTGCTATGAAATTGGAATAAACATGTTTATATGATTCACATTGGCATAACCTGGCTTGTATTGAAAGAGAGATTTATTACCATCAACAAAGTTTTAGGTGATAGAGTACATGTATGGTCTCATTCATCAAAAAAATGGCATGATATTTGTATGAATTTCATTCATAATATAATGTAAATTATTATTTATATGAATTAAATTCATGCAATTGATTGTTGTCACAATATTATTCATGATATCTATTACAAAAATTAACCTTAAATGGTCAGTAATTTTTGTAAGCCAAAATAACTCATTCTAAATGATTCACACATTGACAACACTAAATTAAAATACAATCAATGCAATTTAACAATTCATATAATGATTCACATATTGGCATAATTATTTATTCTTTATCAAACACCTAAAATCCCAAGACCTGTAATCAATTCTCTATTTATGTAGAAGTGAAAAGAAGAAAACCCAAAATACTAAAAAATTTGGAATACTAAAAAAACCTTTCCTTTTTTAAAAAAAACATCACTTGTAAGTAATAATTTCCAAAAACCACCCAAGGATTAATCATTTTGAAATGATAACATATAATACTAAAACAAGCCACATTTATCCATTATGCAAAATTCAAAAGAAAAAACCTAGAGTAATAAAATGAAAAACCCATTCAGTGTACGAAGGATAGATGTAATCCTAAGAATCAATAGAAAAAATTAAAGATGGATAAAATATTTATTTTTTAACATACATTACAAGAAATATTCAAAAAAATTAAACTATTATAGCTCATATCCTTAATGAGGTATAAAATACCTCACCTATAAGTAGAGATGGCCAAAAAAAAATCCAAGCCTTATCTATGTTAAAAACACCAGTGTAAATGGAGATGGATCTCTTGAATTATCTACTTAGTTTTGGCCATAAAATATCCACATTTATGCAGCTGTATATGTGCACCTAGTTCACAATTTTTGTAGACACTTGCACCTAGTTTACCATTTCTGTAGAATTCAAAATAACTATACTCAAAATACTATAAAAAACCAACAAAATAAAACCCATGACAATAATTTGATATCCATGCCATGAAGCAATATATAGAAAATTTAAACCATTATGGATTATAGACATAGTGAGCTATAAAACATCTCACCTTTAAGTAGCAAAAGCTAAAAAATATCCATGGATTGGTCATGTTGAAAAACACCAATGGAAATTGCCATGGATCTCCTAAAATCCACCTTTGCAAATCCCAAGACCTGCACCCAGTTCGCTATTTATACATTAGTAAAAACAAAATGCATAATATGTTAGATATTAGTATTTATTTACATTTGGTAAAATATTATTTACATTGGATTATTATTTACTATGTGGTAAATAATACTTACTACTTTGTTATATTACCTAAGTTAGTGGTTAGTCTATTATATCTATAAAATCTTCTATTAGGTTATTTGTTATGTGTGATTCCTATTTAGCAAGAAGTTGTTTTGTCTATTTCCTTGTCTATATAATATCTAATGTATTGATCATTTCATATGTAGAATATATTATTATTATTGTGTGTTTGATAATATGATTATTATTCTCTTTATGCATTTGTCTCTATCATTTTTTACATGATTGAATGAGAGAAATCACTGAGTAATATCCTTATTGAGTTATCAATGATATTAGAGCACTTTAATCTTCCATGGAATCCATGTAAGATTATATCAAAATATGAATGCTCACCAAACCATCTTGTGAGAATGTCATAATTGATAATGACCTCTATTTTTTTTGATTGCATGAAGGTAACCTGATTTCTATCACTGTCAATGCTATATATCTAATACGTTATGATATGTTATGTCAATTCCTCTCCAACATAGTCTAAATTTTATATCCAAACATAAGTGCATAAATGTGTACAGAATCATGTGCATTATTATGTATATTAAAAATCTTAGTTTTGATTAGCATCATTCTCTTATCCAATGCAAAGTTATTCACTTATATTTGTCAGTGCCAATCTCACATTACCATCTGACACTACATTTTATCAACCTATATACATAACATCACTTGCATTATTTTTATGTCTTTCTTTAATACATATTATTTGTCAATTGTCTCTTGATTTTTTTTGGTAATAAGTCAATTTTTGTTAATAGATTATTTTAGGCTTTATATTTTTGTCTTTTAGTTTGATCATCAAAATAATAATCAATTTTGAATCTTTAATTAATTGGATCTATTCTTTAGCTCAAAATCTAAAAAAGTCCAAGGTTATTTACATTTTTTCTTTTTTATTTAAAAAATAGATTATATTAATATTTATCCATTAATATAATTTATATCAAAATGGTTTGATTCTTTAAAAATGTGTCAAAATAACTAAAATTATTTTAAGTTAATTATTATATTGTCAAGTGTCTTAGTTTGTTTTGCCATGTAAAAGACTTAAATTGTGTAAAATAATAGTTTTGAGACATATTCTATAAAATGATGCATTTTTGGTGGATACTAACATTCTATTTTTGTTTGTATAAATTATGGGGACATAACGAAAAAATTTAATTATGTTGAAAAATTTGATGGACAAGACTTCCACATGTGGAAAGTATGAACTCAATTAGTCCTTATCAATAAATATCTATGGTTTATTATTGATGAAAAAGCAAATAAATCAAAAGATGTAGAGGAATCAGAAAAAGGGGAGAGAAAGATCGAAAAGATACAAAAATTATTGGATTGGGACTATCTGATGCTTACTTAGATCATATATATTTATTTAAATCATCTAATACAATTTGAAAAGTGCTAAACAATTTTTTTGTTTCACACGCTAGAAGTGCAATGATAGAATTAAAGTAAGGATTATTAGGCATCAAGATGGAATAAGATGAAAACATGGTGGAGCACATTAGTAATTTTTTATCCATATCAAATAAGCTAGCTGGAATTAAAAATGATCTAACTATTGATGGTGTAAAATTTGTTTTACTGAATAACATGCCAACTAGTTATTCTAATATGGTTTTTGCATTGAGTAAATTTAATCCTAGTTTAGAATATCTTATTTATTCTCTAGTTAAGGAAGAAAAAATAACTATGATTTTTGAACCATAGGAAACTACAATGTATGGTAAAAACAAGAAAGATAAGGCATTTGTTAAGAAAAAGTTGAAAATCTATTTCGAACAGGGATCAACTTCCAAAGATACAAAGAAATGACTCACCTATTTATATTGTAAATAAACTAGTCATATATCTATGAATTTTGTGAAAAGAGTACAAGATTTACATGATGGAAAATTTCAAGATAATGCCATGGTTGTTTATGAAGAAGAAAAGAACAAAGAGGAAGGAAAAGCTGCTCACATAGAAGATTGAAGTGATGAAGATTATCTCTAATAGATGATTTTTTGAAGGAGGTTGGAGGTCATTCAAGCCTCTCATTATCCACTAGTGATGGGGCCACCTATGCTTTAGGGGAATGCATTTTTTATTTTTTAGATTTAAGTTTTTAAAATTTTAGTGTGGTGTGAAAAATAAGAATAGATGTGTATATTCATATTCACTTATGAGTATTTCCCATGTAACTTATTTTGTAGAAGCATTGTATAATGTTGATAAAAATGTATTGTAGCAATCATGATATAATTTTTTTTGGTAAACTTGTGAAAAACTATTTTTGTAAGGTTTTTAGTGAACCTACAAAACCAATTGTGTAAGTATTTTGGTGCACTTAGAAAACTAATTGTTAAAGGTTATTGGTATACCTTCATAACCAATTGGATAAGGTTGTTGGTTGAAGCTGGATAAAATCAACTTAGGACAACTATGGAAGCTGAATAGAATCATAGGTATTTGTTCAAGCCTAGGTGGTGGATGTATCCATCTATGAAATCCACTTATAGTAATATAGTGTGTTGGAGTTTTGTAAAAGATCGATGCTACATGGTTAAAGAGAAGATTGTGTGCACATAGAGGTGGTACGCTATAATTAGAGAATGAGATATGTTTTAACATGTAAAAATTAAGGGGTGGAATGTTAGGAATTAGTATTTACATTGAGTAAAATACTGTTTAAATTGGTTGATTATTTACCTTATGGTAAATAACACTTAATAATTTGTTATATTACCTAGGTTAGTAGTTAGTCTATTATACCCATGAAATCTATTATCGAGTTATTTGTTATTTGTCATTACTATTTATTAGGAATTTATTTTGGCTATTTCTATGGTTGTATAATAGCCAATGTATTGTCCATTCCATATGCATAATATAATATTATTATTGTGTGTCTAATACTCTTATTATAGTTCTCTCTATGTATTTGTCTCTATTATCCTTTGCATGATTGAATGAGATAAATCACTGAATAATATCCTTCTTGAGTTATCAGAATACTAAAAAAACCCATTCATTTTAGGGCAATGGGTAGATAATATTTTTAAAAACACTCTAAGCCCTACTCACATTTTTGTAACCATTCGAATCATTAACATAATGTGGTATTGAAAACCTTACCTATAAGTAGGGATGGAAAAAAAACCTAAACAAGTAGGTGGATTTTGGTCTTACCCACATCATATCATCTATTCTCTTTAACAATAAAGCACATGCATAGTGAGCAAATTAATTAAATGCACGGATGGGCAAGTTGAATGCTATGTGATGGGTAGTAAATGTAGTGTGGTGAGGCATCAATGATTTATCATTTCAATCTAGGTGTATGCATTCCATAGGTTACACACTATTAACTTTATTTAAAATTGCCTAATTTTGGTGCCCACTTAGATTTTTATCGGTGATGTTACCATTGTTAAACAATTAGACCTCCAAAATGATACTATAAATATCCCTTACATGACAATCAAAAATAGAGGTCCATACTGCCATGTTAGATGCTAATAATATAAAATAAAAAATTACACACATTAATCTATCCATCAAAATCAATTTTACATGATGTGTCACATTTTAGGCACAACATAAATCCAAAGTTAGGGTGCACAACTATTGGGTCCTATCCATTACATTGATTTACATCAAACCTTCAAACTCTAATAATTTATTAGTTTGTTGAATGTTTCAATACTAACTTGCATTTTTACAATGTGTTCTCTTGAACCATTCATTTCTTTGAAGCAATGAGTAATTTTTTTTGAAAATAACGAATATAGGCCCAAGATGAGATTCAACTTCCTAATGTGAAATCGAGCCTTTATTTATTTCTAAAATGGATAATTTGGAATCATCATAAATTTTCAAAACTACTTAAGTATATACCATTTGTAGCCTTTCTAAAAGAGTTGAGAATTCAAATCGATTATTAGTTTCTCTAGAGGATTGGGAGGAAGATGTTAGGATTAGTTTTCACATTGTGTTAAAATAGATATTTACAGAGAGGTCATTAGTAACCACATGAGTATTTAACATAAAGTAAATAATACTTATGATTATTTAAGTTAGGAAATAATATATTATTCTTATGTAAAAATAATATTTTTGTCATTATATTATTTTTTGTATATATTGTTGGTAACAACAATATAATACCTATGAGCTATTATAATATATTGTGAGATTATTTGGGAGATATCATGGGTATTAGGTTTCCATTATTATAGGATGGGTATTACGTGCATATTGTTTAGTTAATCTAAGAATAGAGAATATAGAAGTAAATTATTATTTGAAATAATTCTCTGTGTTCATGAATTAATTCTTTGTTCAGATCTTTAAATTTGTAACAGTGGTATCAAAGTAGGATGGGCTTATGAGAATTTGTGAGGGTCCATCGTTTCTTTCTTCACCCTTGTGACTGAAGATTATTAAATATTAGTGCATCTATTTAATTCAGGTATACTTAGATATATTTGAGCATTGAAGTCTATTAATGTAAATTCTTTGAGCTTTAAAGTTTATCAAGAGTGGAGTGGGCCCTCTTAATAATTAGTGCATAATGGTTTGATGGTATGAATTCAATCATATGCTTCTTTATATTTGTGTGGTTTGATAGACTATGACTATGCTTAAAATCTATGAGAACTTTAAAGATATCAATTTAAAGAGTCATAATATTGATTGGAGTAGTCTCGAACAAATCATATTGAAGCCTTGGTGTTTTTATTTTGTACCTTGTAGATCAAATTATTTCATGCACCATTCCTATGCACTATTCAGGAATATCTATATTTCATTCAATAGTGCATGCACATTTGGATCTAGATATATTGTGTTTAATTAACCCATCTACTCGGATGTGTTCAAACCACATAAATCTAAAAGGGAATTTTAATTAATCAGAATAGTGCATCTACATATAACATGTTGACACATTCTCAAGGCTTTTACTCACTGATCAATTCTCTAGCAAAGACTCAACAAACCCTAAACCTAATGTTGTTCAATTAAAAGAGTAATGCATAGTGACTGTTATAATCATGTTCTATTTATCCAATTACTATTGATTATGATTTGTAGCTTCTATTGGGAATTTTTCTATTGAATTCGTTCATCAAATGCATGTGGGATTTTTTGGTCTGATAAAAAAAACTTCATGCAGTTAGATCCATTTATGTGTATGTTGCACATCATTCAGATTTACCTCAGCTCTATGCTAGTGCCAAACTCAATCTCATCTTCACATCACATGACATCTAACATAATTATTATCTGATCCATGTAATTATATCACCTTGATTTCATACTAGACACTCTAGAAATGCATGTAGTTTGAACTCATTTTTATATGTACAATTGGTTCATATTTTTTCAAACATCATTGAGTTATATGTTGATATTTGTACCTATCATCCTTGTTGGATCTGGTGGTATTTATTTAACACGTGTATTCAAAATGGCCAATCAATTTTCATAACTTCTTAGTTAATTTTGGTCAAAGTTGTTTAGGTGTAGGGTCACAGATGCATTTTCACTTGTATTAAACATTCAAAAATTGAGGGGGTTCCAATTTTTATGGAAGAAATTAATTAAAAAAACCTACCAAAATCATCAAAGCATATTTTGTTATTATCGGCTGACTAAGTAGGAACCAACTAGAGTTTGAAGGACACATGGAGGATGGAGGTATTTCAGTAACCTCTTGTCAGTCACCAACGATGGGGTTACACCAATGATGTGGTAACATTTTATGGTGTGTTATTTTAATTTTTTTGGTATGGTGTGGTAGTCACATTTATTTTTTAGCATTTCTGACAAAATAAGAATAGTAGTCCCTATTCACTTGTGAATGATGTTCCCATACAATCCCTTTTGTATATTTACATTGGAAAATGTTTATCTAAAAACCATTATATCAATCATGATGAAAGGTTAGTGATAAACTTGTGAAAACCATGTTCTAAAGTTATTGGTGAACCTATGAAAACTATTCTGAAAGGTTAGTGGTGAACTTGTGAAAACCATTCTGTAAGGTTAATGGTGAACCTGAGAAAATCATTTTGTAAGGTTATTGATGAACCTATGAAAAATATTTTTGAAATGTTAATGGTGAACCTAGAAAACTAATTACAGATGAATATGAAGGAAGAGATGTGCGATTGCACATGTATGTAGAGAAGATCATGAGAACACGGAGGTGGCACACTACAATTAGAAGATCAGATATATTTTACCATCTAAAAACTATAGGGGAGAATGTTAGGATGAGTTTTCACATTGTGTTAAAATAGGTATTTATGAAGAGGTAAATAGTAACTAGTTGTGTATTTACCATAAAGTAAATAATACTTATGGTTATGTAAGTTATTAAATAATATTTTTTTGTTATGTAATAATAATATATTTGTCATTATATTGTTTATTATTTATATTTTTGGTAACAACAATATAATACCTGTGAGCTATTATAAGAGATTGTGAGATTATTTGGGAAATATTATCGGTAGTAAGTTTCCATGATTATAGGATGGTATTCCTATATATTTTCATTATGTACGTATTGATTAATTAAACAAAGAATGGAGAATATATAAATAAATTATTATTTCAAATAATTCTCTCTATGCATGAATTAATTCTTTGTTCAGCTCTTTAAATTCACAATAGAAGAAGCTACTATGAATAAGCCTCTATGATCTTAGATGATGCATATTTCCCATGCTCTTTCAAGATTTATTTTAAGGCTCCAACAAAGTTTATTTTAACTCAATTTTCATTGGGTGGAATCCATTTATTATTCTAATGAGTGTTCATTTTTACTCTTACCCTTTAAATAAGTAATATAACCAAAAAATTTTAAATAAATATAAGTATATATTTTTAGACGTGATTGAATATTTCACTAGATTTTATTATTTTTTGGTTGTCCCTAAAAAGTAAAATGTCATTCATCACTCTTTAGCTTATTTTATTTCCATTGTCTCATTTGAATAGTACTACATAAAAAATATCTATTGAAGTGGTCTTAGTGACTTTCATTGCAAATAATATTAATAATTTTTAGTATTTCAATAATAAGACTTGAATCCTTAAAATTAGACTCAGATCAAATATATTTAAGGATCAAATTATTGATGAAAAAGAATATATAACGAATCACTATTGAATGATGAAGAGGAGGGAGAACAATCAACTTCAAAACAAATAAAACTAATAAAATTTAAATTAATTAATTTATTATTATAATATTTTTTAAAAATTTAATTTAAATATTAATTTTCATTTAACAAAGTTGAAAGAAAACTAACAAATCATGGGAGGAACTCTCCTCCTACAAGAAGACTATATTGAACATATTAATTTAATAGGATTGTTAAATGCACTCAACATATTAACTTTTGAATTCTTACCAAATGTTTGTTGATATTTAAATTGATCTAAAAGAAAAAAAAAATCCTCATACACTTCTAAAAGACAACACCTAATAAACCCACATATGATTAGGAAGTACATAAATTGATGTGTAATAATAAGTTTATCTATTAAACATCCTCACTAGGTGGCCAATATAATCCATGTTAAAAAGAAGAATCATTAAAAACTTATATCCAACCATAATTTATGAACATTTGTGTTTACCGTGTAATAATATGTTTTATCCATGTATCTATCTTTGACCTAAGAGCATTTTTTTATCCACATATCTATCATTAACCTAAGAGCGATTGATGAAAGAATTTGTGTGATTGACCTCCAATAACCCTTGGATTTTTAAACCTTTGATATAATCTCAATGACTTACCATCATTTTTATCTTATATTGTAAGTTTTCACTTGAATTCTAATCCTTTTTTAATTGTGAAGTATATTAGAAAGGGAAAATAGATGATTTTATTAAAATTGTTATTCCTTTTTCATACTCTGAAATGTTTAGAAATACTTTATACTTTATATATTTTTCTTTCTCATATTTAAGATGTTTGATTTAATAAAAATGTACAAAAATTATTATTCATAAAAAATAATTATAATAATGATAATTTATTAAAATTATTTGTACATAATAAAATAAAAAAATAAAAAATAAAAATGTAAACTTTTATATAGAAAAGAACTTAAATATCAATATTTTTTGATATTAAGACTTACTCTATTAATATTAGAATGATTATTAACAATGTATTTAGATAAACAAAATGCTAATGTATGCAAATATAAATGTGTTTTAGTTTATTTTTGAGTTGTTAAATTGAAAACCAAAAAAATTGAATAAACAAGCAAACCCAAAAAAAACCTCTTATGAAATGTTGTCAATAAATACATCTCACAATTATAGAAATTCTCATATTTTAATGGGTTATTAATTCTTCTCAAGAGTTGCACACTCTGGTTCCCATTGTGTCCCCAGAAGTGGCACTGGTATACTTGGCTTCATCCTTGTCCTTTGCAAGAGCATTACGTGAAGATTGAAAAGGTGGTTAAAATCACAATAAACCCTTAGCATTGGATTAACAAGAGTCTTATACACTTCTTACAATAGAAGAAACATATTGTAAGATTCCTGTTTCTCAACAGGTTGATAGACATGAAGGTGGTAGGCTCTCACCTTTTCCATATACACTTTCTCAAATTCACCCAATTCTGCACTTTGAGGCATAAACAAAACATCGTACAAAGTTATCTTGGGTGAATAATAAGAAGAAGAAGAAAAAGAGGCTTTGGTCATAATTAGAGTATGCATGAGCTTTGTCCTCAATGGATTATTACTATTTTATATATATATATATATATATATATATATATATATATATACACGGGGGATGGTTGTGTAAGTGAGCATAAGCCTTGAAAGCATGAGCATGAGATGATAATTTTCAAGTATTGCTAATGAATACAACCATGGCAAATGCAAGACTCAGTTTGATTTATTTACATGAAATTAGGTGGATATATTTATATTGGAGTAGTCTTAATTCAAATTTTATTATAAATAAAGGAGGAAATATAAATGGAAGAGACATTTGTCCTCCCTTATTCCACCAAAACCCTAGTTTTAAGGTTTGCTCTACAAGAACACGACTATGAGGAGTGTGTTTTTGAGGGTGTTGCATGTTGAAGAAGGAGGTTCAATGAATTATAGATACTCTAGATAATAGCTTGGAGTGTTCACTATTGTTTGTTCATCTAATTGTTTGTACAAGCATATTGCATTTTCCATGTGGTCTCCGCAATAGTATGTTTGTAGGTCATGATAGTGGATGTTGTTGGGGTCTATGGCTAGAGTTAGGGTTTGTGGCTAAAGCTAGGTTCTATAATAATTGGTAACAATGGCAGTAGGTTTTTCCGTCTCTACTTTTCTGTTCACAGATTTGCATTTACTTGTTACTAGTTCTATTGGCAAAAGTGTCGATTGCTTTCCTCACCTACACTGTGTCTTTCCTGTCCTATGTCTCTCCTTAACTTTCCACCACTTTAGAGTTTTTCTATAGGTTTTGGTTTTTGTTTAATCTTCCATTGTTTGGATTTCCCTGATAAACAAAGATATGGTATTGGTAGTTTGTTTTTTTTCATTTCTTTAGCTTTGCTTAGCCAACAAGAGAGGTTTGTGGCCTATCTATTTTGTTGTGAGCAGATATATATTTTTATTTATAAAGAGTTTGATCCGTAAATCATAACTAAGTGCTCTATTGTGTAACATTTTGTAACTTATTATTTGTTTAATAATTATTCTAAAACATTTCAATAATAACTTTTAAAAATATTTATTTTTAATTATACAATTAAAATATTAAATTCATAAAAATAAAAATAAGAAAAAATATAAATTATTAAATAACTTTTAAATTATTTATAAATGATCTAATTGACATTCCCCTAACATAAGCTTCTAAACAAACCTCCTTTTATAATTATAAATAAATATTTCTTAACTACCTCCTTATTCATATTTTTAAGATACAAATTCAACCCTAGAAAATAATTAAAATATTTTGTACTTTTATAATTTTAAACTCAAACGAAAGTATAATTAAGCCGTAGATTCGTCTCATATGAGACAAAGAAACGAATATGCTCTTGAAGACAAATCTATTGTTGACACGCCGTTGACAGATCGGTGGCTTTAGCAGGTCTGTTGCATAGATGCATGTGATGCATAGGTGGATGTCCTCGCCAATGTGTCATCCCTGGCATTACCCTGCTTCCTACATCCGTTTTTGGCTAAATTGGAGATGTCTCTTTGCTGCGCATACCACCTGAGAAACAAAGAAAACTTATTTTGATCATACAATCAGGTATTTGTAATTTATTTATTCTGGTTCAAAAAAAATGATTTTGATTTAACTGTTCAGATATTTCTAATTTATGTATTCTGGTTTGGTTTCAGTATTTCTAGTTTATTTATTTTGCTTTTGTTTCAGACATGATTTTTAAGCCGGATGAATAAAGGGAGACTAAATGTTGTGTTTGTGGATTTGATTTTTGTAGGAAGCTCACCAGAGAACTCTCTTTTGAAATTCTAAACCTGTCACTGACCTGTCTCCTGATAAGGGATGTATGGAAGTGTATTTATGAAGCAAAATACAATATTTTTAAATAAATTAAAAAAATATCACACAGATTAAAAATATTTGTTGAATGGCTAATGTCCTTGAGGTTTATTAAAAAATAAAAATTCAAAATTCAAATATTCCCTGAAGGGCAGCCGAACTTTCTCTTTCGATATGAACTGCTTGATGCATTGACTACAGCAAATAAGGCCTCCCTGTAGAATGCATGTTCCGATTCTCCTTATAAAAATCAATCAAAATTCCCTGTATATTGAGTCAGAGTGACCCACTGATTAGGGATTCCTGCTGTAAAATCATGAATGTCACCGTAAACCACGTTGCCCTTCTTAAATTTTCCATGCCCTTTCCCACGTGGAAAGCCACTCCTGCCATGTCACATCCTGGCACCGCCTAAAAACAAACACAAATAATTATATTCGTAAAAAATTTTAATAAAGAAAATATAAACTATATTTGCGAGCATACAGGAAATGGAAAATTTGTGCCTTGGAGGATGCCTAAAAACACACTAAAGATGGATTTGATATGAATCCTGTTGATTTCAAGACATGGAGATAAACGCATATTTGTAGTCTGTTGAAAGCGTAGAAATCCTTGACTACAATGGAATGCGGTTCTGCTTGAGTTGAAACCGCTGAGATAAAACGAATGGTGGCGATGTTGCTCTTGGGCTGAGTTAAAGAAAAGAAAATAATTTAACTTGATATGGCAACAATGTTAATGCTGTTGGAAGAAAAGGTTGCTTCGGGAGGTTCGAACCCTGGACGTGGTGATGACAAAGATTGCGTGGAGGCAATGAAGAAGGCAAAGATCAACGACGCGGCACAGTAGAAATAGCCGCACAGAGGGCTTGGGCAGGTGCAGAAAAACGACCGCAGGAAGATACGGTAATGGCATATGCGCTTGCAGACTGGCACTTCCACTTACCGCCAGCACAATATTTATCACGGAATATGAGATCCCTGTGGAAGCTTTGGAATTAGGGTTTCTAATTTCACATTGCCAACTGCCCTTTGACGTGTTCAGAGTCGTTAGAGTATTTTATGTATATTTCAGAAAGGTCATATAATATAAATATATATTTTTGTTCTTTTATTTTTTATTTTTAAATATTTAGGTATATGATAGTCTTAAAATAAATATAATATTACTAATAAAAAATCATATAATTATAATATAAAATAATTAGGATTGGCCACGTGTCGAGGTGATCGACAACAAATGTTTTTCAGAGCACCCTGTTAAATTAGTGTGATGCTACAGGTCAATTTGTTAACCGGAAATTATTAACCAAGGATTTACAAGCATTTTACAAGTTTATATGTTCTATTGTTACGTAGTGTTTTTGTGAAATTAGTGTATCCTCACTATGTTAAAAATAATAATAATGATAGATTCTAGGTTTTTGGAACTGCTGTGCACAAATTTTATATCTATTTTAAAAGCATCAAATCTCTCCATAATAACAATAATGTTTTATAATATTTTTTTATATATATTTATCTTGAAAATATCAAATCTTTCACTAATAACAATAGTCTTTTATAATATAGTCAAAGGGTTTTGTTTAAATTACTGTATCATCACTATGTTAAAAATAATAATAATGATAGATTTTAGGTTTTTGGAACTGCTGTGAACAAATTTTATATTTTTTTAAAAAACATCAAAATCTTTCACTAATAACAATAGTGTTCTATAAAATTAATTTTTAATATTTTATAATAATATTTTTTTATATATTTATCTTGAAAACATCAAAATCTTTCACTAATAACAATAGTGTTCTATAAAATTAATTTTTTGAATAACAATTTTTAAATTTGTTTATCTCCACTATTGGCATGAAATTTTCTTTTTTTTTGGGGCCATGTTTATCGTGTAGGCTGTTTACAAATGGAAAAAGAAGTTAGCAATGGCAAAAATTGTAATCTTTGTGTATTAAGAGTACCTTAAATTTTGATTGTTTTTAAAAAATTAAATTAAATTTGTATTAAATTTTTGAACTTTTTTTTAAAGGAAAGAATTTTGTAATAAATATTTTTATATTATAAAAATATTTTATTTAAAAGTTTGAAAAATAAATTTATATAAATCTATTTATTAATAAATTTGAAATTTAAAAAATTATCGTAAAACAAAATTAATTAATTAAAAAATAACCTTTAAAAAATTTTATTTATATATATATAAATAATTTCATGAATATAAATCATTATGAATCTCGAGAATATATATATATATATATATATATATATATATATATATAATTTAATGAATATATATTAATAATTTTCTAGAGGTTAATAATGATCTATATTCATTAAATTATATATATATATATATATATATATAATTTAATGAATATATATTAATAATTTTCTAGAGGTTAATAATGATCTATATTCATTAAATTATATATATATATATATATATATATATATATATATATATATATATATATATATATATAATTTTCTAGAGGTTAATAATGATCTATATTCATTAAATTATATATATAAATATAATTAAATAACTCAAAAATTTATAACTTTTAGAAAGTAAAATTAAAACATTATATATATAACAATGTTATATTAATATATTGAAAAATAAATTTAATAAAAATAATAAATTATATATATAATTTTTATAATAATTTATGAAAAAATTAATAAAATATATGTAATTATTTAATATTATAATATTATATTAATATATTAATTTATGTAAAGTAAAATGAAATATATAATTATTTATATTTATAAATAATAAAATTATATCAATATATTGAAAAATTATAATAAAAATAATTAATTATATATATAATTATTTGTAATAAAATATATAATATATTGATTTATAGAAAAAAATTAATAAAATATATAATTATTTGTAAGAGTGTTATATTAATTTATGAAAAACAAAATTAAATAAAAACAATCACCTAAAGTAAAGTACATATATAAATTGTTATATTTAGTAAAAAGTTTTATATGTTTTAAAATAAAGAGCTTTAAAAAAAAAAAAATAATCAAGTTAGAGGCTTATTTAATTTTGGGTGAAGTGGTGGTGCAGAGAGGTTTGGTAGTGCATGATGACATTTATTTCGGTTAGTAGTTAAAAGTTTGTATTATGATATTCACGAAGAATTTGATTTTTTTTACCAACCATATTATTCATGATGAGTTAGGTAATATAGTGAACCATTGTCACTTAAATTATCTTTTATGGGTCTTTGTAGGAAGATGATATTTGGTAGGTGAATGATTATGCAGTTTTTGTTCAAAATAGTTTGAGCTAATAAGGGGTCGTTTGTGCTGGTGCTGAGTTTCGTAATTACATCAAATAGAAAGTCGTTTGTGCAAACGCTAAGTTTTGTGATTACATCAAATAAAGGGTCGATATAAAACCAATATAATGCTTGAACGTTGGGGAGGAAGGAGTCTACGTAATCATTTTTTTCCTATTAATCGATCATATTATGGTTATCTTTATATATAACAATGACAAAATTAGTGTTGGATTAGGGAAAAAAACCTTGCAAAACAAAAATCTACGATCCATCCCTCCGGCTTTCTTTGGACCTTCAGGGCAACTGCTAGTTTTAAACTCAAGAGAAAGTATGTTAACATGAACAAGCATACACAACGGTTGCTTGGTCGCTTTCAACGATATCTTAAATGTGGAGATTCAAATCTTTTTATATATTTTTTCTTTGAATGTTCCATTAGTAATATATTTCTTGTACGCTGCATTTTCCACCCATCAAATGATAATTGGTTTGGTTTCCATTTAAGTTGGCAGAGAGAGAGGTTCTTTATTTATTTTAAATAATGTAATTGTCAAATGCTACCTATATTCAATGTTTATTAATCTTTATCCTTTCTTTTAAAAACTAATTCCAATTCAAATGCTACCTATATTCATTTTATTCCATAATTAAGGGTTTCCATCTTATTTGAGTGATTTATATTTATGCAAAATATTTTTGTATGCATGTTTTTATTAAGTGGGTTTCACTATTTAAGGGTTTTAACAAATTGCTTAATTTATTTTGTATCACAAAATTTATTACATTTTTACTTTAAGTAATAAGTTGTACATAATATGATTATTAAAAAGCAAGAAGAAAAAAATGTTAATAACTATATATGTGGTCAATATTTTGGATAAACAAGTCAAGTTAAAATGTAAATTGAGAATGAATAAAAAAAGTTATTGAATAAAATTTGAGAGTCTTTTAATTAGTTTTAGTTTTAGATTAATTGAATAGGAATTATTATTTGTATATGTATTTTGATGCTTAATTTAAAATAGTTAGGTTATTTTTTTTGTATTTATATTTATTTTATTTTATTTTTATTATATTTTAGTGATCTTTTTTTTTTTGTTTAATTCGGATTAAAATTTTGTTTTTGAAAGTATATATACAAATAAATGGAAAAACAACTAATTGTCAACAAAATATTAGTTTATGACTAGTATAAGAACACAAAACTCACTTCAAAGGTTAGCAAAAATCTCTAGGCCTTTGGTAACATCTAGTTCTGCCTAGAGGAGAAGAATATTGATGGAAATAATGTCTCCCACAATTGCCTTCTCGATGTCTTCCACCTTTTTCTTTTGACTTCTAGTGCATTTTCTAGGCACATTTGTGGTGTTATCTAGTTTCCTCTTCTTTGAGTCCTTGCAGGTTGCAAGGGTGCTTGTGGCATTATTGCTTTTATTTATTTTAGTCACATGCATCTTACTCTTCATCTCTTTCAAATCTTCCTCTAACTTTTCTATCTTCAACACCAATCTAGTCATATATTTTTTGAGCTCATTAATGTCCTATTCAAGGTCCATGAACTCCTAATTATTCTTTTTATGTTAAATTTATTACTTCTCAACTCTATCTTGTTAACTCCACTAGCATCTTCCTACTATTTTTGAATCCATGAATTATTTCATTGATGAAGGTGAGTAGGGTATTAATATCTCTTTCTAATTTTTCCATCCTTGCTTTGATGTGATGCACTTTGGGTTCTTGGTGTTTCAATTATGATATTTCACCATGGGTTTTATGAGGCTCCATCTTTAGTGGAGTCTTTGGGTATTTTGAATTGTCCTTAGATGTCCTGCTTTTGGCCATAAATTATTTTTCTATGAGAGAGGGGCCCTAGGTAAACTTATTATTGGACATAAAAGCTTAATTGGCTAAGGTTTCATCTTCTTTCTCCCCAAATATCCTTTTGGGACCTTTTTTAGTCAACCACAACCATCTTTCTAGGTGGCCTTTTAGGTTTTAGTGAACCTATTTTTTCTTACATGCTCCCTTGGTGTTTCATAAAAAGTTGATTTTTTAGTATCATATAGGGTTAGATTCTATTTCATACTATGTCAAATATAAATTTATATATTATTTATGCATTAAATTTCTTAATTTTAGATTTAGAACTAACTCTAGCTTCATTTCACTTGATTTTATTGATCTTGTTATTATCTATTTTGTGTTTCTATTTTGAAAACAAGACAATATGATTTTATAAGGAAGATCTAACCTTGGTATCTTTTAAGGAATTGTTTTTTAGAAATAATTGCAGGTGAATAATTTGATTTTAAAAATTATGATGCATAAATACTGTAAAAAAAATTAAGGAATAACATATAATTTACTATTAATATATGTATATTTTTTGTTGAATTTGATTTGTTTCATCATTTATTCATACAATTTGTATTTTCACAATAAAACCAATACAAAATGATTGTATAAGGAATATCTGACTAGGATATTTTTAAGGGAATGTTTTGTTTTAAAGAAGTGTATAAAGGTAGACAAATATTTTTATTTTGAAAATTATATAACATACATATGGTATGAAAATTAAAGTAATAATATATAATTTACCATTAATATATGTATATTTTTATAAATTTAACAAATTTATGAACATTTTATAAGAATATTTGGCAATTATTTTAAAAAATTGTCAAAAATAACTAATTAGTGAAAAAACCCCCTAAAAATACCTTGGATCTAACATTTAGCAACATAAAATAGTAACTCCAAATTTGTCATAGTGATTAAATTTAATAAACATGTGAAATGAAAATGCTAAATTGATATTTATACTTGAAAATAGGCAAAAGATGATGGAATAAACACGTCATGATGAACTGAATGGATATCTAAGTTGTTTAAATCTATTGTTGACTTTATGTCAAATTTGGATTATTAAATGTACAAAAACATGATCAATGCCTAAATTATTTATGGCCAAGGTGAGATAATTGCTAACTAGGATTGATTAATGTTCATGTTCTTATGTCAATTCCATACTCTAGTCACATTGAGATATTGATTTCCCTATGTCTCTTTACAATTAGATATCATTCCTTTATACATTTATTCTTGTTTGATTAGAAATGCATTTAAATACTATCATCTTCATTTTTATTAACCTAGCTTTCCATCAAGTTCAACTCACAAAAATAAAGTAATTGGTTAGGAAACCATTATATCCCACACATTATAATTAGAACTCATGTGGTTCTATGTAGTGTAAATGAAAATATTAAACAAGTATTTTTGTTCCTCATTTGCCAAAGATGTGAATATGTAACTACATGGAACACAATTAAAACATTCATCTGGTACAAGAGGGTGATTCATAACTATTAAAGCATCAATTAAATCCATTATAAGTACAAATATGTTTATAAAAAGGGTGATCTCAAACTAGAATTATGGATTAAATGACCTCACCCCCTGCTTTTGTCATCTTGGCCCCTTCCCCCCACATATACATTGCATTTATTTTTAAAATGATTGGAATGACTTGGTATGAATATGATGCTCTAGGATAAAATTATCACTTAGGCTTACTCTAAAAAAATGTAAATAAAAGACAATCAAGGCACATGAAAAAGGAAAGGACTCAAAAAATTATTAAAGATATAATAGATAGGACCTTCATTCTTGCCTAAGGAAAGAATGGTGAGCTTGTTGATTTCATCTTAGCAAAAATATATGGACAATGTTTGAGTAATACCATATAAGTGTGTGTAATTTTTCATTGAAATATGAATGAATAGATTTTGAGAAACATCAAATGCATTTATTAGAATTAAGGATTAAAAAAGAGCAGTGTAAGGTAGGATATATTCTAGAGATAAAGAATCATCCATCATTTTAGTAATCATGACAAAATAGGGAAAGAAAATTATGGAAAAATGGATTATATTAAAATTAGATGTCTACAAAATGCGCCTAATTTGATGTGTATGTCAGTGAATGTATGATTGTATCAAACTATAAATTAAAATAATTGAAGAATATATATTCACTTATATTGGGAAGGGTAGAGGGATTGAATGATGCTTGAGATAAGATCCATCCTCACTAATTTTATAAAATATATTTGAAACAATTTCTAATTTCTACAAATACTCAACATTATAATGAAAAATATGAATTTGAAATGAAAGTTAAATAAACATAGGATCAAATATACTTAATCTACATTGAAACACATTTCATCATCTTAAAAAAAATTATATTATTCATATTATTTCAATTCTTTTTATTTCTGAATTTAAGTACTAACATAAACACTTCTTATTTGGACATTTTGTAAGCTCGAATCACTTCTTTATCAATAAAGTAAATAAATTATGCTTCAAATAGAGCTTCAATTTTTTTTTGTTTTATAGCCTTCGTTTAATAATTTCTTAATTTTTTTGAGATATATTGGACCCCTCTTTACAAACGAAGGATTGAATATCTCAAGCACACAATCAATTATTTCTAAATAATATAATTATAAACATTATGTATAATAATAATTGTCCTGCTTGCATAGAAAATATATCATCAAACAAAGCTCAATGTAAAAAGACACAGTTTGAGTGGGACGAATAGACATTGTGATATTTAAAGTTATATTAACATTTCATTTATATAGAATTTATAAATAAATTATTGAATATTAAAATATAAAGTATATAATAAATTGAATATGATATTGTTGTACTGTAATATTTATTGATAAATAATTGTTTAATAAATATAATATAATTATATATTTTTATAATAATTTTATTTAAAAAAAATATATTTTTTATGTATATAGTTATTATGTTGAAATATATGATAGGTGAATTATATTTATTATTGTGGTATTTTTATTTACTTAAAAAAGAACAGAACTTATTTATTATGCTAATAAATGAATTTTACTTGTTATTGTAGTAATTTTATTTTATTGAATATATAATAATTTATTTATTTATTTAATATTTGTTATTGTGGTAATTTTATTTATTTACTATATTGAAATATATGATAGGTGAATTATATTTGTTATTGTGGTAATTTTATTTATTTTAAAAATAATTTTTTTATTTATTTATTTAAGTCTTTAATTATTTAATTTATGTCAAGCTAACATTATAAAATATAAAATAAAATAATTGAACAATAAATATTTACTTATGTAAAATACATCTATAGATATCATTCTCCAAACAATCATATTTTAATATGATATAAGTATCTTGAAAATTATATATATATATATATATATATATATATATATTCAATTAGTTTTTATTATAAATTTGATCACCCTTTAAATAATTTATTTTATAAAACATTGATTGTGTAAATCTATTGAATTTTCCATTCAATAAAATTGAATAAAAGTTTATTTTAAATTTGGTTGTTGATGGTTTTTCTTGGGGTAGTCACTTTCAATGATGTTTTGTTGATTCAAATCTTTTATTTATTTATTTATTTTATTTTTGATGATCCATTAGTAATATGTTTCTCCATTCATACACGTCATTGTTGTTTTATCAACACTTATCAAAATATTATTGGTAGGGTTTCATTTTATGCTCACAAAGAGATAGGTTCTTTTTAATTGTCAACATTTTACATTACATTAATTTATCTACACCTCTACAAAGATTTTTTGTCTTTTTGTGTGGCATGGATGATGACCAATGAGTTACAATCCGTGATTGAAGGTTCACCTTGAAAATATTTACTACATGTTTTATTAATTTCATTGAAATTCCTTAAATATGTAAATATTTTATAATCTTCATCCTATCCATTTAATAGTAATTTATTTATTTTTCCTTAATATTTCAGTCTCCATTGGCATGGTATTATTTATAAACAAAGTTGGCATAAGTCGTGAAATATTTAAATAATCATATACAAATATTTATTATTTATAAATACTATTTGTATTATTATTAGCTACAAAATCTAATTAATCTAATAGAAAGCATAATTAAGAGATAAAATAGTAATAAAAAATAACTGTATATCTGAGATAATAATAGAAATAAATAAATAAATAAATAACTCAAATATATTGAATTACTTTGATAATTCAATATTAATCTAATATATAATACATAAATATCCATTACTTATATAGAACAAGGCATGCATGATAAAGATTAGGGAACTCACATAACACATGTAGTTCAACTGATATCTATCTACATGAATAGTGAAGTACAACTCCACAGTAACAAGATTGGTGTCCAACATGTGTAAATGATTAGTACAAGTTGACTATTAGTTAAACAATCTTATCCTATCTTACCCTAAATAGTGGAGTGGAACTCCACTATAACAAGATAAGTGTCTAAGTTAACTACTAGCTAAGCAAGCTTACACTATCTGGTACAAATTATTAATAAACATAATAAACTAATTACAATAAGTATTTAGTGCACCAGAATAATAAATACAAGTAAATGAAATTAAATAAATAAATGCACCAACACCCCTCATAAATGAAGTTTAGGTAGGGCTATTCTAATAAAAGTCTTGACAATGTGTAGCCATACTAGGTACTCTGTACAAATAGATGAGAAAAGGAGAAAACCCAAATGATAAAACTCATCAAAATAAAGGTCTAGGAGACCCCCCCTAAATAAATTATGTCACGTAACTCCAAAAGAGATTGCAGGTAAAGATAAATTCTCTCAGTGAATGGTTTGGTGAAAATATTTATAATCTACTCCTCTATAAGACAATATTAAAGATCAATGATCTCAACCTGAATCAACACCCTGATAAAGTGCATATAGATCTCTATGTGTTTGTTTCTCTGATGATGAAATAGATTCTTCAAGATCTAGATAGAGCTCTGGTTGTCACAAAAGATGATTGATGATTTCCAAAATGGAACACCAAGCTCAGTGAGAATATTTTGAATCCAAATAACCTTAGTAGTGGCATTAATAATGCCATGATACTCAGCTTCTATAGATGAAAGAGCAATAGAAATTTTTTTCTTGCTCTGCCAACAAATGGGGCTAGATCTAAAGTGAAAACTGTAACTAGAAGTTGACTTATGATCATCATAATCACTAATCCAAGAAAAATCTTTGTATCCCACCAGGTTTAAACATGTACCTGCTATATAGTGAATCACATATTTGAGAATTCCCTGAATGTAGTTCAAAATGTGCTTGGTGGCTCACTAATGAAGCTCATATAGTGTCTTCATAAAATGTAAAACCATGCCAATTGCATATGAAAAGTTAGGTCATGTATGAGTCAGATAGATGAGGTTGCCTACAAGCTTTAAACTCTGGAAATCTATCCAATACTTCACTCTTGCATGCTATAAAATAAACCAAAGCATATTTAGAATAGTCATCAATAAATGTGATAACATAGTGGGTTTTACTAAATTCAAAGTAGGTAATGGACTTGATAAATCACTATGACTATGTTCAAGGACTTGTGTAGCCCTCCAAGCTTTCCCTTTATCAAACTTATCATCTAGATGTTTGCCTAAGGCACAACCATGACGTACACCTACTAAAAATTAAATTTGTGGAAGCCATGTAACCATCTCCTCCTTACTAAGCTACTATAAACAGTAGTAGTTTAGATGACCAAACTACTCACACCATAACTTCATCACTAAATCAATGTGTGAGAGCAAAGCTATAGAAGAAGACTAAGGCACACAGTCATAGAATGAATAAAGCCAAGTAATATTGTCAACTTTTCCCACTACAACTAAGGCATTATCTTCTAATTTTTTGATTGATACAGAATCAGGTGTGAACTCAATTTTCCTACCAGTATCAAAGTGAGTGATTTGGTAAGCAAAAATAAGGTTAGTTGATAACTATGGCACATAGAGGACATCCTCAAATATACCACTATCAAAATAAACTGTACCTATTTCTATAACATCTACCTTAGAATCATCACCTCTGAGAATATGAGGCAAGGAACTTGGTTCTAATCTGAAAAAAGGTTCTTGATCAGAACCCATATGGTGCGAAGCACTTGAGTCAATGACCCATGACTTGGTATAATTTCCTAGTGCAACTAGTACCATAACTTTCTCTTTCTCTAAATTTTAAGGAGTGGAATAATCCTTTAAAGATGGTTGATTGATGTTATTCTTTTAAGAAGACCCCTACGTTCATCAATCTCTTTCTTCCAACAATATTGTTCACTATGAAACCCTTTCTACAATAAGCTCAAGGAGTGATAGTCCTCCTTTGCGAATCCTTTTTATTATTAGTGGATTTATAATGTCCTTGTGAGGAATATTATTGCCCTTTATTCTTATTTTTTGTGACTTATTTTGATTATTCTACTTCTTTTTACTTGAACCTATATATGATGCTGATGTTGAAACTTGCTTATGTTGAGGTTGAATTACAACTAGAGCTTGAGATTTGGATGACTTGATTAGACCCATAGCTATTAAATTTTCTTCTTCAACCATTAGAATCTCAGAGAATACCTCAAAGATGGGCATTTGATAAGATGTGCCCAATGTGAGCTGATGAGTCTAAAAGATAGAGACAAAAGATTAATATTCAATACCTAATTTATGTAAGGCACTGAAAATAAATTAAATATCCTTTTTTATCAATTTTAAATTTAAAAAGTTATGCTTTAAGATCTATGACTTTAGTGATGTAGTCTTGTATTGTAGCACAATTTTTAGGATTCAAACTAATGTGTTCATTGTCAATTTAGTAACCACGAACCACATATATTTTTCCAAACAATGATGCTAATTTATCCCAAGCCTCTTTTAGAGTTGTACATTTTTCAAGATGAAAATTTAAATCTAAAGAGATGTGAGACTGAATGCATCCAATTACTTTAGTAGTTTCAAAGAGAAAGTGTTTTAACTCTTTTGCATCAGTAGGTAGAGTAATAAGAGTTGTTATGTAAGGTGTATATCCTAGCATCATTAATGTATTTCAAACATTGATTTTCTATGTATTATATTTGTATGTTTTTAATAGTGAGAACTTAAGATTCCCCATGATGCAATCAGAAATAAAATATCACAAAGAAAAAATTAAAGTACAGAACATAGCAAAAAACCTTCCTAAATTATTTGATTTTATCTAACCCAACAATTATTTTTGGCACTTTATAATTGAGTGCAATTACAAGGTTGTATTATAATTTTTTTAGTTTATGAAAAACTCATTTAGTCCCTCTAGTCTAAAAGTACAAAAAATATGTACTTTATTAATTTTTTTTTGGACCAATGTGTTGTTCTCAAAAAAATATTAATATTAAAAAAAATAGGTGCTCAATTCAAGGTTATATGTGAAATTTATGAGCCTCTAAAGTTATAAAAATGAGGATGGGAAAGAGATGCTATATAAAAATTTGAATTCTAGAAAAAATTTAAAAAAATGGAATTACAACAATGAAGAAAACAAAATTTTAAGCTATTTCAAAAAAATTCACTAAAAAAGCCTCTCAATTTTCAAATAATGAGCTCCCAAAGTTGCCTTTTCATATTTTCCTACTGATCTATGAGGTCTACGAAAAAAAATGGTTTGCACAGTCCGTACGACTGTACATGGGAGCAAAAAAAATTGTCTTATGTGGTGATTGTGTCTAAATTAGACAAAATTTATATAAATCTATAGATTTTGATGTCTTTCAAACATAACTATGAGGTCTATTTTTCTTAGAAATGAATTGCTTTTTAGGTAGCTATCATATTTGGACGTGGTGTTTTTGGGTCAAACCCTTGCCAATTTCACCTCATGTGCCCAATTTGGACAAAATTATAGATGATTTTGACTATCTAGCGTATTCTAAACTCAATGGTGAGGTCAAAAATTCTTCACAAATCTCTAATTTATGATTTTATGCAAAATAAAAAACTGATCCTATATATGGTTATTTTCCCCTTAAATATTTAAAAATTTATAGATTCAAAATAGCTCTAGTACCATGTTAGAATTAGCTACAGGATCTAATGAATCTAAGAGAAAGCATAAATAAGAGATAAAATAACAATATTAATAAAGAATAATTGTGTATCTGAGATAATAATATAAATAAATAATTTAAATATGATGACTTAATCTGATAATTCAATATTAATTTGATATAGAATACATAAATAGCCATTGCTTATATAAAGTAAGACGTACATGAAAAAGTTCAAGGTACTCACAAAACATGTGTAGTTCAATTGACATCTGTCTACATGAATAGTGGAGTACAACTCCATACTAACAACATACGTGTCAAATTTGTGTAAATGATCAATACAAGTTGACTATTAATTAAACAATCTTATCCTATCTGACCTTGAACAGTGGAGTGGAACTCCACTGTAACAAGATAAGTGTCTAAGTTAACTACTAGCTAAGCAAGCTTACCCTATCTGGGGGAAATTATTAATAAACATAATAAACTAATTATAATAAATAATTATTACACTAAAATAATAAATAATAAATAGAAGTAAATGCAATAAAATAAATAAATACACCAACAATTTGTTTTTATATTTATTTAAAGAATATTTTTTTTAAAGTAGGTGTTTACTATTCGATATGTAAATCTAAAAAATTATATGTGATAATTTTATATATTTAATTAATTAATTTATATAATAATTTAATTAATTTAATAATGTTTTTAGTTATGTCAAAATAGGGTAGTTTAGGAATAAATTAAGCAACTAATTAATGAAAATTTATGATAAGATATAATGATTATTGTAATTTATTTATTTTATTTAAAAAATAGTCATGTTTAGTGTATACGTGTATAATATCGTTTATCTTATTTTGAATTAATATTTTCTCATTTTTAAATTTTTGTTTAGATACATATTACATTCCAATTTAGTTTTTAACAAGTTATAAAGTGCACAAACTTACAGATATCTTGTTAGCCTCTACCAAAACATGATTGGTATAGATTTTATCTCAACCATTAAATTTTTTTTCTCTAGTTAATCATAATTAATATCTCCTTATTATATATATTATATGTTGAGCTTATAAATTACAAATTTATATTATAATCCAACTATAATTAATATTCAATACAAAGGCATGTTAAATGACCTTCGTTAAAAAGACATCTAAATAATTCATGACATTTTTTAGTGTTAATTTGATTTAAATTAAATAGTATAGACTTTTTATTGACTTCATTTTTTAAAATTTTAGTTTTTTAATATCATATTATTGTATTTTGTGTTTATTTCTTATAAATAAATTTTTCGATTATCTCTACATTGGACTGATACATTAATTTGAATCTGTTTAATATCAAATGTTTAAGACATAATGAATATCATAATCATTTTCAAAAATAAATATTATTGTCATATGTAGTCCAATACATATATAATTTCATCTATCTTATTTCAAATTAACATTGTTTTATATTTATATTTTGAACTAAATGTATTTTATATCCAAATTTAAATTTTAACAAATTGAAAAACTACAAAAATTTAGAAACATCTCATTAATACTTACTATAAAAAAAATATATAATTTTCATCCTAACCAATAATATTTTAGTTATAGTTAATTATATTTAATCTCTATGTATTATTTAATGTGATATTACATTTATATTAAAAATTTATATTCCAATTTAAATATAAATAAGTTTTGATAAAAAACAAGAACTAACACTTATATAACTCACTTTTATTATTTAAAAATATAAAACATCTAAACAATTTGTAACATTATTTAATACTAATTTGATTTAAATTAAACATTATAAACTTTTTATTTACTTACATCTTTCTAAATTATCTTGTGTGTGTGTGTGTGTGTGTGTGTGAGAGAGAGAGAGAGTGATTTGGATCCCTTTCACTCTTTATTTGTGTTCTATTTCTCATTCATATTCATACTCGTGTGTGTGTGTGTGTGTGTGTGGGTGTGTGTGGGTGTGTGTGGGTCATGAAAGAGACCAAGCTCGAACACTTATATATATATATATGTGTGTGTGTGTGTGTGTGTGTGTGTGTGTGTGTGTGTGTGTGTGTGTGTGTGTGTGTGTGTGTGTGTGTATGACTTGGATCCCTTTCACTCTTTATTTGTGTTGTATTTTTCATTTTTAAATCCATATAATTAAAATTCAATATGTATATTAAAATTATTTTAATTTCAATTCAAAAATTTTCTACAAAAATCTATTTACACAAAATTAACTATTTTTTTATTATATAATTTAAGGTTTTCACAAAATTTGATTGATTTATATATAAGTAAATTTTTTTTTAAAGATATATTATTATTTGAATGGATTTCACTATTTGAGAGTTTAAAAAATACAAATATATTTCTGCCATTCATTTACCACATGCTACCATTAAAAGGCATGAAGAAAAGATGTATTTACAAATATACATGCGATGTCTATTTCATAAAGGAAGATTGATAAAAATGTAGATCAACAATAAATAAAAAGATTAAATAGGAAACATAATTTGAATGCTCCTCTTTAATTTTAAATTAATTATTTAGGAACTATTTGTGTTGTATATGATTATGATGCTTATTTAAAAATAATTAGGTTATTTTTACGATATTTTTATTTATTCATATTTTAGTGAAGTGAATTAGTATTATATTGCATCTTTCCTTGGGGGATATATATATATATATATATATATATATATATATATATATATATATATATATATATAAAATTTAATGCAATTTATAAGTTTATGTATTTTTTATATGTTCATTTAATTTTATTTTTTATTTAGAATCTTTATTTTTATGGCACTTGATTTGATTGATCATTTTGTTTTATTTTTTTTCAATTTTCAAAATGAAAATAAGATAAAATGACTGTAAAAAGAAGATTTAAGTTTCTAACTCTTTTTAATGTAAAACAATACTTGTTTAAAATTGTAATAGTGATTATATTTAGTAAATATGTAAAATAACTAGTATGTTTGTTGTTTTATTTTTTATTTAATCACGTCTCTTTGAAATCAATAAATTTCTTTTTTCAAATAACTAAATGCTAACATTCTTATATCATTACATTTCCTAGCCACCCTTAGATGTTATTGTAGAAACACCTATCGATGTAAAAATTCTAAATTGAAAATTGAATTAGAAAATATGTAAAAGGATGGAATAGATAGACCTTGATGAATTGAATAAATATATGATTGTGCATGTATATAATTGGCTGTATGTCAAATTTTGAGTATTGAGTGTATATAAACATGATCACGACTATGTATTTTATGTCTAAGGTGAGATCATCGTTAATAGGATTGATCATTGTTTGTGTCCTCCTACACTAACTCCATGCTCTGGTCACTTTAGATACTAATTTTTTATGTGTTTCTTTGCAGCTAGATGTCATGCCTATTTGTACATGTGATTATTTGATTTGATGGATATAAATGCATCAAAATATTATCTTATTCCTTTTATTAACCTAAATTGTCAAGAACTCAAAACAAAACAATTTTTTGGTTTGATAAACTATTGCATCCAACCCGTTAGAATTAGATTTCATGGTAGATCTGTGTCTAAATGGAAATATTGTGCAAGTGTTTTTTTCCTTCCTTTACCATATATGTGAAGATGAAACAACATGGAATTCACTTATGGCCTTCATTTGGTACAAGAAGCTGACATATAAATATTATAAGTAACAACAAAATCCATTACAAATGTATAAATGGATATAACAAGGGTGACATCAAACTCGAATTATGTTTTAAATGATCCCCTTCTCTCTCTCCGTTTAATTCTAAAAATATTCTGGATGAATTGGTATAAATAGGATGCTTTAGGATAAAATTATCACTTAGGTTGACTCTATAAAATAGAAATAAAATAAAATCGTGGCACATGGAGTGCAAGAAAAAAAATGGACACATAAAATAATGTAGGATAGAATGAACAAGCCCTAGGTTCCTGCTTATGGAATGAATGATGAGACTACCAATTCCATCATAGGAAAATTAAAGGTGCATTGTTCAAGTAACACCATAAAAATGTGTGAATTTAGTCTATGAAATGACAATGAGTATATTTAAAGAAATTTATGATGCACTTGGAGGGATAACTTAATAAAAAGGTGTAGTGTGGGGTAGGAGAATTCATAAAGACAATAAATTATACACTTTGTAGCAAGCATGAAAAAAATATAGAAAAGAAAATATGGAAAATGGGGATTATACTAGAATTATGTGTCTACATAATAACCCTAATTTGATTTGGGTATATTAGTGCATGCATGCATGAGTCAATTTATAAATATACAAAAAATGAAGGTTGTACCTTCACTTACATATGGAAGGGTGGAGGGATTTAATTATGCTTGAGATAAGACCCAACCTCTCTAATTTACTATCATCTATGATACAGCTTCCAATTGCTACAAATACCCTTTCATTTTTAATTTTAAGCATTTTCCAAGTCTTCTCATAGGATTGGATGGCCTTTCAATCTATCCAAGTTGCAGGCACTTAGTTTTTTCCATTCTATATTTTAGTAGTTCAAACTCTATTTGTAGACACCTTGGCCTACCTCACTATAAATAGTCTCAAATATGAGTGAATTGGCCTCTATTGATCCATTTGTAAAGGTTTACCTTAAATATATGTCCTATCTAATGAAGCTCTAGGATATCTATTATCCCATAGAGTTGAGCAGGGTTTCATTCATGGTATTATTCTCCTTTATTGATTCTCTCAGCTCATAAATGGCCACTTTGTAGATGACATTTTCCTTAATCCAGAAAAGAAAGAAAAGTCTTTCAACAAAGCTATGCACTAGCTTGACATTTTTTATTAGCTTATAAATTCAACTTGCAGTGGAATAAGACCTAATGTTTAAGATAGAGTATGATTCCCATGCTTCAATGGTTGCTCTAATATAGATGGAAATGGATTCATAAAGGGGAATAATTCATGTTTTTGGGTTCCTTTCGCCTTTGATAGATCTCTTGTGGAGTTATGGTAGTTTATCAGAAATAGAGTGGAGAAAAAGGAGGAGTGTTGGATCACTAAACCACTTTCTCTCATGGGGAAGATCCAAGTGTGCATAAAAACTTTGGTTGCTACTAAGGGCTATTATTCACCCTACAATGCCCCTTCTAAAGCCTCTTCTGAAAAGTTGGCTAAAATTCTTAGAATTTTTCTCTAGTTTAATGCTAATCAAACTCAAGTTTTCCAAAGATTTGTCAGGGATATTTATTGTTTGCCTTGTGATAAAGAAGGTTTGAGAATTATTGACATCTATTAACAGAGCATTAATTTGTGTGCCAAATGGGTGGTTTAAACCATTGTAAATAATGAATCCCAAAAAATTATTTTTTGTCATTACATATCATCTATATATCCTTATGGTAAATCCATTTGGAAGAATATTGGCTTTCATACTCTCCTAATTATGTCTGATCGAGTCAAAATTAAAGGCTATTTTATGATGGATTCAGTAATCGATAGAGATTAAAAACACATAGCTCTGTTCAACAAAGTACAAATCATAAACACAAAGCTTCATCAAACTTTCTTATACATAGCACCACTTATACAAAACATGGCAATTGACATACTAAGAAGGATCTTCATAAGATCTACAAAGCTTAACTCCTAGCACTCTATCCTTAATCGCAACTTAGCCTATAAATGACAAGGATCTCAATCCACTTACATAATTACAAGCATGAAAGAATCAGAGAGAAAATAGAAACAAAGCCCAAAAATCACCCTCCTCCACTTGGAAGGGATAAAGACAAGAGAATAAAGCATTCCCCAATAAGAGGGAAGGAAGATAAAGTAAAAAATAATTCTCCACTAAGAATGAAAACAAAACCAATGATAAAACACAATCCCCAAGAGAAATGTGCCACCCTTCTCATGGAGGGAATAATAGATCATGATGAAGATATTTTTCAAGTGCTCCACTTTATCTTGGGTCTTTTAATCATGTGCAACATGTGTGGACAAATATGAATAGTAAATGTAGTTCCCTATGTTCATGTGCATCGAAAAGCTAGTGGGTTCTCCTTTTGACAAATGTCAAGCCCAAGTAGTTTTGCTCCCCACATGGAATTCATCCCACATACACCATGCATGTCTGAATCAAATCTCCTTTGTGTCTTTGGAGGATTATGGTTCCCCATCCTACTTAAGCAGTTGAATAGTGTTGATGAGTCAACATGAATAGTGGTTGTGAAGCCTCATTAGTGAATAATGTCCCACCACCTCATAAGTGAAGAGGGTCAACATTAATAGTGTTTTCTTCACCACATCATTTTATGGCTAAAAACATAAGAAAAACCTATTTCATAACATAAGGATGATTGGGTTGTATCGAATCCTCCCTTGATAGAACTTCCTTGACATCCTCTACTACCCAAGAGCAATCGTCCATCTCCCCTTTAATTATTATGACATACACTTAATTTATTTATATATACATGTAATAAATATAATATTATTTTGGTGCTTTTTTAATTTAGTATTACTATGTAAGTTCTATTTATCTATTATCTATTTTAACCCAACGTTTTCTTCGGGTAAAAAAATTGAACCACCCATACCCATCAAATAATTTAATACGTAACGTTTTACATATTATTATTTAATTGATCATAGTCATAGTGTTATGATGGTAAGGAGTCACTCTCAATATCATCGAAAAATTAAAAAGCAACGAATAATGACTTTTTGTGTTCCAACAGGACTACTTTAATAATAAAGAAGATAAGTGGTCCCAAATTTCACCCATTGAAAATTTTCTTACCTTTTACCGGAGCTGTTGAGCCGTATCGTCCGAAGGAGGTTAGTTGAAAAGTCGTGGTCGTGTGTATTTCTATGAAAATTTTTCCAACTTTGGCGGTGGGGCAGGTGAACCGAGTCATCAATCCTTGTATCCCCCTATGATTGCTACAAACAAGATTCTTCATTTTCTTTAAATATCACCTTGTGCAGAGCTCTGTCTCCGTAGATTCGTTGCTTTCAATGCAACTTGTGGGTGGCATCACCATGACCTGCAACTTATCGTCTCATACTCATGCATTAACAAATCTTCAGCTTCTCTTTACAAAACAACAGCGGTGTAAAGGATGTTATCCATGGAGGATGTTAAAGATGCAAATGGCGCCAGTCAGGCTTAAAAGTACATTGAAAAAAGCCACATCTTCATATTTCTCTTCTCCTGCGATGACGTTTTACGATGTATTGTGTGTACGTGAGAGCGCAGAATTGTGGGAATTGAAGAAAGCTTACCGGGAGAAGGTCAAAGTTTACCACCCTGATGTGTGCCACTGCCCACCTGATGAGAAAGAGGAATCCTGCAAAATGTTTCTTCTGGTTCAGAAAGCCTACGAGACACTGTCTGATCCAATACTGAGGGCTCACTATGATTGTAACCTTCATTTTAATTCTCAAATAATGTTGTTGCAAAGGAGAAATGATGAGGAGATGAAACATCAGTGGGAAGAACAAACTAAAGGCCTTAGCAGAAGGTCAAGAAAGAGTGACAGGGACTCCTGGGGAGGTAGAATGCGCCGAAAAATTAGCCCATGAGATTGTATAAAACTTTCTAAAAATGTATTCTGTAAAGATGATGATGGTACGTTTGGTCCGCTTATAAGCCTATAATAAACTAACGCGTGGGTCTTCTTAATTTCGTAAATACTAATTTTCTTGGAAGCATTAAGTTTAATTGCCACTGCAAGAGCTTTGATTCGTTCTTCCAAACCCCTCTTCCCCAACAACGGGTTTGATGTAACATTTCATACATTTTTACTGTGGTATTTAATGTCTGTTCAAACATCAAAATTTGAACAACTTGAGGTCATTAATGCAAGGTTACGCGATAAAGTGTTTTTGTCGAAATTTACTGTATTTCTGTACATAAAAACACTAAACTGGGACATCTGTGATAGAAGTGTTTGATTTAATTTTGTAGTTAACATCACCACCTCCAACAACAAATATCCCAACTAGCTCCTAAAATAAAAATAAAAAATAAAATGGTATTTTCAATGTTTAAGGTTCATCGTATAAAAGGCTCATCACCAAATTTGATAGCAACCTTGCATTGCTGGCATTATACGAGGGTTTATATATATAAATAATTGTAATTATTTATTTAAGATTAAAATTAGTTATATTTAAAGATAGGGAGGAGAGGTTTCTGATATCATTATGTTATTGTGAAAGAAAAACTAAGATTGATATCATTATAAATATAATGTATTTTATAAAGATACTTGAATAATAATTAAGTTGATATTATATTTGAAAATAAAAAATAATTATATTTATAAATAAATAATAGACTAAAAAAAAGACATCTAAAAATGGAAGAAAAAGTAAACACCAAAAAAATGCAAAATATAATCAACCAATGATTAATAACAAACGATGAAAAAAATATATATTTTTTTATTCCCTTAATATTAATATTGTTTATTATATATTTCTAAAGTTAAGTTAAATATTATTAAAGCTAGGTCAACAACAAACATTGTGAAGATTTCCAACATTTCAAATATAGTTTGAGTTTTCATTCCAATTTCATTGAGTTTCCATATTATTTAATTAGTCTTTGTCTAGAGGGTGCAAGGAACGTAAGAAGGAATGTAGAAGTTATTTATTTTCATTTGTAGACTATATTGGTTGTTTAAGTGTTTTCCTTTTGAGTGTATTATGTGGACACCTCATAAACCATTTACTAATCGTTCACTTATTATCTCAATTAGTGACTCCTCTACCATGACATTCACATTCTATCAACAACGATGTCTTCTTATGCACCCACGTAGTATGCACTTTGCATAAAATTTGGAACTGACTTTAACCACACCCTTACCTCACTCTATTTGTCACTTTTAACTAAGTCCCTAACTCATTTCTAATTTTTAATGCATTTGACCTACTTTCTTGGACCCCTAATGTATATTCAACCTTTACTTGGCACGTTTAAGTTATCAAGGCTTTACCAAACTCAAGTGGATTATGACGTGGCTCGAGCATTCTAAATTTATTTACCCAAGTTCAACTCGTTATGCACCTGAGCTTAAAATCAATTGCCACTTGACCGATAAACATTCACCCTAACTCCATATAAAAAACTAAAGGACTTACGTCTTTGTCAAGGTCAAACTCTCTTGGCCTCTACTTTGGTGTTAGAGTGCACAAGGCCCAAGCTTAATGAGAGGAAGGCATGAAACCAAGGAAAGGAAAGCACATGGCCCTTGCTAGTCCCAACCCCTCTTGAGGTGGTAGCACAGACAAATCCTATTAGGGTGTGCAGCTAAAAGCTTCACCAAGGAGCAGACTTAAATAGGTTCGGGTCTACACAGACACCGGCATCGGTCAGGAGCGACCGACGTCGGTCAGTTGCAGTTACAGAGGCACCGACATCGACAATAGGGTCGGCCGGCGACGGTCACAGGTGAACAGGCAGGAACCGACGTCGGTTACCTGTGTGTCCAGAAAGCTATTTTCGTGGACAGAAGCGAGTGTTTGCATCATAAGTTTGAGTTGTGGACTCAAGCTTGCGTCTCTATTATTAGCATTACTATTTTTAGAGCCCTTGTTGAAGAGGCTTAACTGTTTGTTGTAAGAGCATGATCAAGTCTCCTAATTCTATATTAGGATAGATCTTCTTAGCTCATAGTTGTAAGAGTAGAACTGTATGAGTAGAACATTGTGAATGTTTGAAGGACAGTACTGAGTTGCATCAATCTAGGGTGTTGGATTTGATTGTACTTGAGAGAGAGCTCTTGAGGAATAGAGATCTAGTGAGAGATCTTGTGTGCATCTGAGAGAGGTGTGGAAGAATGAAGTTTCTTCATTGTATTCCTATTGTAAAGAGTTTTTAATACAAGTTTTCAAGGTGTTTTCTTGTATATCTTGTTCTGTGCTCTTTATCATTTCAGTTACTTATCTATCTGATTTATTTCCGCGTTTATTGCTATCACAATTGTAATCTATTGTTGGTTTGATCCCCCAACAAGTGGTATCAGAGCCTTGGTTACAGGTTCAGAGCTTGATATTTGGTATCAAAGTTCAGGTTCACTAACAGGTGGTTCAGATCTGTGTAGTGTGTTTGGATTACAGGTTGCTCACAGGGGTTTCTGCAGGGATTTTTGTTTGAGTGGGAGAAGCAATGGCAGAAGAAAGTAAGTTGAGAATGGAAAAGTTTAATGGCAAGAACTATCAACACTGGAGAATGCAGATAGAGGATTATCTGTATCAGAAAGATCTCTACTTACCATTAGGTGGGATTGCAAAGAAGCCCAAGGACATGGAGGATGAAGAATGGGAAGTTCTTGACCAAAAGGCTCTTGGGTCTATAAGACTGAGTCTGGCCTCCACTGTGATATCTAATTTGTCACAGGCAAAAACAACGGTAGAGTTGATGACTACGTTAGCAAATATGTATGAAAAACCCTCAGCTTCAAATAAGGTATATCTTATGAAGCAGTTATTTAATTTGCATATGAATGAAGGTGGATCTGTTTCTACTCATCTGAATGATTTCAATGGTATTGTGAATCAATTAAGCTCAGTAAATATATTGTTTGATGATGAGATAAAAGCTCTTTTAATATTATGTTCTTTGCCTGAAAGCTGGCATGGCTTAGTAATGGCAGTTTCTAATACTGCATCTGCATCAAATATTTTGAAAGTAGAGGATGTTGTTAGTGTTATCTTGAATGAGGAAATACGCAGGAAAAGCACAGAAGAGGCATTCGGGAACGCTTTAAGTTTTGAGAGCATGGGAAGGCAAAAAGAGAAGAACAAGAAAGGCAGAGCAAGATCCAAGTCTAAGGGGAAAGGTAGATCTAAATCCAAAAATGGCAGGAAGCCACAATGCTGAAATTATGGAAAGATGGGGCACATAAGCAGAGATTGTTGGTCAAAGCCTAAGGAGGACAATCAACACGAAGGAAAGGAAGAAGCCAAGATTGCAGGTATTGCACAGGATGCTTTAATTTTCTCTCTGCATAATAATATAGAGTCTTGGGTATTAGATTCTGGTGCATCTTTTCATGCTACTCCTAACAGGGAATATTTCAGTGACTATATCCATGGAGATTTTGGAATAGTGTACTTAGGGGATGATGAGCCTTGTAAGATTACTGGCAAAGGTAAAGTGCAGCTGAAGATGCACAATGGCAACACATGGGTGTTGAGAGATGTGATGCATGTTCCTAGTTTGAAGAGAAATTTGATTTCTGCAGGTAAGCTAGGTGATGAGGGTTGTACAGTAACTCTCACAGTAGATTCTTGGAAAGTGACCAAGGGTGCACTTGTTATGGCCAGAGGTAAGAGAGAAGGTACTCTCTATTTGTGTAATTGTGTTATTAACAAATCTCCTTCAGTTTTATCTACTTCAGATGTGGATGCTAAATTGTGGCACTCAAGGCTTGGCCACATGAGTGAGAAGGGGATGTCAATTCTTAAGTCTAAAGGTATGCTTTCAGATTTGAAAAGTATGGATCTAGAATTTTGTGAGCATTGTGTATTTGGAAAACAGAAAAGGGTTAGTTTTCTCAAGACTGGGTCTACTAAGAAAAGGCAGAAGTTGCAGCTTGTTCACACAGACGTGTGGGGACCGGCTCAGGTAGCCTCTATTGGCGGATCACAGTACTATGTTACATTCATAGATGACGCCACAAGAAAGGTATGGATCTACTGTATTAAAAAGAAATCTAATGTTTTTGAGACTTTTAATATTTGGAAAGCCATGGTTGAGAATGAAACAGGCAGAAGATTAAAGTGCTTGAGATCTGATAATGGCGGTGAGTTCTGCAGTCTTAAGTTTAACTGGTATTATTACACTCACAGAATCCAAAGGCAAAGGACAGTTCCAAGGACACCTCAGCAGAATGGTATTGCTGAAAGGATGAACAGAACTATCATGGAGCGTGCAAGATGTATGAGATTGCATGCAGGGTTGCCCTTAGAGTTTTGGGCAGAAGCAGTTGACACCGCAGTGTACCTGATTAAAAGAAGACCCTCTACAACTCTGGATGGTGGAAATCTAGAAGAGGCATGGACAGGTAAAAAGGTCAATCTCTCATATCTCAAAGTTTTTGGTTGTGAAGCCTTTGTGCACATAGATAAGGAAAATAGAAAGAAGCTTGATGCTAAGTCTATGAGGTGCACGTTTATTGGCTATGGCTTAGATGATTTTGGTTTCAGATTTTGGAATCTAGGAACTAACAAGGTAATCAGGAGTCGTGATGTTGTTTTTAATGAAAGAGTGATGTACAGTGATCAGATAAGGAAGCTAGATCAATCTGGGCAGAGCAATAGTGAATTGGATGAAGTTATGGTCCAAAATTAGCTCGTGGGAAAAAGAAATAATCACTTACAGGAAAACACAGAGACCAACGTCGACAGGTTAGGAACCGGCGTCGACAGTATAGAAACTGATGTCGGTCATACAGAGACCGACGTCGGCAGACCAGGCACCGAGGTCGGTCAGGCAGAACCGACGTCGGCCAGAGACAGGTCTACAGGTGACCGAGGTCGGTCATTGTCAGAAAATTTGGGTGGACAGATTGTTGAGAACGAGTCCAAGACACCCATCAGGAGGTCTGAAAGGGTAAGTAAGCCTCCAATTAGATATTCTCCTTCCTTATATTATTTATTGCTAACCGATGGTGGAGAACCAGAGAGTTTTGAAGAAGCATTACAGGTGGAGTCCAGGAGTAAGTGGGAGCGTGGCATGGTTGAGGAGATGGAGTCCTTAAGAGAGAACCAAACATGGGATTTGGTTGAATTGCCAGCTGGTAAGAGAACACTGAAGAAGAGATGGACCTACAGGTTGAAGGAAGGTGAGGATGGACAGATGAGATATAAGGCCAGATTGGTAGTGAAAGGATTTGCACAAAAGCCAGGTATTGACTTTGGTGAGATTTTTTCTCCTGTTGTTAAGATGACTTCTATAAGGGTTGTATTGTCTTTGGTTGCTTTTGAGGATTTGCATCTTGAGCAGCTAGATGTTAAGACAGCATTTCTTCATGGAGATTTGGATGAGGAAATATACATGGAACAGCCAGAAGGTTTTGAGGTCAAGGGTAAGGAGAAGTTTGTGTGCAGGTTGAAGAAAAGCTTGTATGGCCTCAAGCAAGCTCCAAGGCAATGGTACTTAAAATTTGACAGGTTTATGACTAAGCACGGCTACAGTAGGTGTCAATCAGACCATTGTGTATATTTCAAGAGATTTGATAACGGTAGATATATTATTCTATTGTTGTATGTAGATGACATGCTGGTTGCAGGGTCTCACATGCAGGATATCTCAGAACTTAAGGTGAATTTAGCTCAAACATTTGCTATGAAGGATTTGGGAGTAGTGAAGAAAATCCTTGGTATGAGCATTAAGAGAGATAGGAAAAATCACAGGTTGATATTGTCTCAAGAAGATTATGTGGACAAGGTGTTGAAACGGTTCAATATGCAAGATGCTAAACCGGTAAGCACACCTTTAGCTGGACATTTTAAGTTGAGTAAAGAACAATGTCCTAATTCACATGAAGAGGTAGAGTACATGAGTAAGGTTCCATATTCTTCCGCAGTAGGGAGTTTGATGTATGCAATGGTGTGTACTAGACCAGATATTGCCCAAGCAGTGGGAGTGGTAAGTAAGTATATGGCCAATCCAGGTAAGGAACATTGGAAGGCAGTTTAATGGATCCTTAGATATCTGAGAGGAACCAGCAGTAGACACTTGTGCTATGGAGGTTCAGATACTTCTCTACATGGTTATGTAGATTCAGATATGGCAGGTGATTTGGATGGCAGGAGGAGCACCACAGGTTATGTTTTTACTATAGGTGGAACGACGGTTAGCTGGATATCTAAGTTGCAGAAGGTTGTTGCCTTGTCAACTACAGAAGCAGAGTATATTGCAGCCACAGAAGCTAGCAAGGAGATGATATGGATGACACGGTTCATGGAAGAGCTTGGAAGAGAGCATGGGAGTTGCAGATTGTATAGTGATAGTCAGAGTGCAATCCATTTAGCTAAGAACTCAGCTTTTCACTCAAGAACCAAGCACATACATCTAAGGTACCACTTCATATGGCAGGTATTGGAAGATGATGAGTTGAAGCTGGAGAAGATCCATATAGACAAGAATCCTGCTGATATGCTAACAAAGCCAGTTATGAAGGAGAAGTTGAATCTTCATTCAACTTCTATTGGTCTTCATGATTGAGTTGAAGATGGAGGAGCTAGAAGATGTTGCTGTATAGGTACTGGTGCAGCTGGTTTATCTCCAAGTGGGAGATTGTTAGGGTGTGGAGCTAAAAGCTTCACCAAGGAGTAGACTTAAATAGGTTCGGGTCTACACAGACACCGGCATCGGTCAGGAGTGACCGACGTCGGTCAGTTGCAGTTACAGAGGCACCGACATCGACAATAGGGTCGGCCGGCGACGGTCACAGGTGAACAGGCAGGAACCGACGTCGGTTACCTGTGTGTCCAGAAAGCTATTTCTGTGGACAGAAGCGAGTGTTTGCATCATAAGTTTGAGTTGTGGACTCAAGCTTGCATCTCTATTATTAGCATTACTATTTTTAGAGCCCTTGTTGAAGAGGCTTAACTGTTTGTTGTAAGAGCATGCTCAAGTCTCCTAATTCTATATTAGGATAGATCTTCTTAGCTCATAGTTGTAAGAGTAGAACTGTATGAGTAGAACATTGTGAATGTTTGAAGGACAGTACTGAGTTGCATCAATCCAGGGTGTTGGATTTGATTGTACTTGAGAGAGAGCTCTTGAGGAATAGAGATCTAGTGAGAGATCTTGTGTGCATCTGAGAGAGGTGTGGAAGAACGAAGTTTCTTCATTGTATTCCTATTGTAAAGAGTTTTTAATACAAGTTTTCAGGGTGTTTTCTTGTATATCTTGTTCTGTGCTATTTATCATTTCAGTTACTTATCTATCTGATTTATTTCTGCGTTTATTGCTATCACAATTGTAATCTATTGTTGGTTTGATCCCCCAACAAATCCTAGGTTGAATGATTGAATTGAAAACTAAGTGGACATAGGCTGGTAGGTCTAAGAAAGCCCATGACAAATAAATTTTTTGAAGCAGAGCAAGTATTTGAGAAACATGAAAGGGGTTCGAGAGGATGTAAAGAAGATTTGGAACCTGTAGCAAGTAAGATTAAGCCATGTGGTGAATGTAGAGCAGGGTCGAGGGATTTGACACCTAATTTTGCAATGTGACGTGTGGTGACCCCTATAGGTCCTAGGGTGACAAAGTGCATAGGATTGGACTCATTGAGAGAAAGATACATTGTGGAGTGAAATCTCAACTTTTCATTTTTAATAGGGTTCATGAATTCTTGGAACTAAATAAAGGTGAGAATGTGGCCCTTCCCAGCCCCGACTCCTTCTTGGGATGGTAGAGAACCTAGACCTTAGGGTGAATTAAGGCTTGCCAAGTGGCAACCATAATTTTGAAGAGGAACGAAGTGGATATATGATGACCAGATAGTTAGATACCACTAGAAGGAAATATGGAACCCATATAAGATAAGATTTTTCCATGTCACAAATGCAAAATGGGGTCGGTAGATATGACATATGGGTCTATAATGGCACATGCGTTAACCTCCATATACATTCATCTTAGCCCATTGGTACATATAATGTGGATCTGATTATTTTTTATATATTTACAATATTTTATGCGAGGATATTTAATCTAGTATTAGTGTAACATTTTGAGAAAGTGGGAGAATTCTTTTTTCTTAAATAAATTGTTAATGAAAATATATATATTTTAGAATTTGTTTTTTCTTTTCATATAGTTGTTTAATTTAAACTATTATTTTACAGTGGGAAAGAGGAGTTTGAGATATTTTCAAAAAGTGGTTACACTAAAGATTTTATGTAATATCAAGTGAGTTATCATAATCTCCAGTTGAATTTATAAACATAATTTTTGATGAATTTTTTTATAACAGACCTACACAAGATTTACAACTCTCATCCCTATCCTATATAGCTTCCAATTGTCGAACCATGCAGTGGGATATTGGGACGACGATGAATAAATCTACAAACATGGAGTATTTTTAAATGAGTTAGGCAATTATGGTGAGGGGTAATGATAGGGATTTCCATGTTATATTTTAACCAAGAGGGCCCATATTGTACACTAGACTCATACTCTTGCCTGCTTCCTCTGATGGCAGAGAATTAACATACTTGGGGGAATGAAGGTTTTCTGGGTGGTAGCCGCAACCTTAAGTTGGAAAAAAGTGGATATAACATAGTAGGCCAGTTAGAGACCATGGCTTACACTTTTGAAGTAGTGCGAGGATCAGAGAAGCTCAAAATGGGTTTGATAGGTAGTAATAAGTTGTACATAATGTGATTAATAAAAAGCAAGAAGAAAAAAATGTTAATAAGTATACATGTGGTCAATATTCTGGATAAACAAGTCAAGTTAAAATGTAAATTGAGAATGATAAAAAAAGTTATTGAATAAAATATGAGTGTCTTTTAATTAGTTTACGTTTTAGATTAATTGAATAGGAATTATTATTTGTATATGTATTTTGATGCTTAATTTAAAATAGTTAGGTTATTTTTTTTGTATTTATATTTATTTTATTTTATTTTTGTTATATTTTAGTGATCTTTTTTTTTGTTTAATTCGGATTAAAATTTTGTTTTTGAAAGTATATATACAAATAAATGGAAAAACAACTAATTGTCAACAAAATATTAGTTTATGACTAGTATAAGAACACAAAACTCGCTTCAAGGGTTAGCAAAAATCTCTAGGCCATTGGTAACATCTAGTTCTGCCTAGAGGAGAAGAATATTGATGGAAATAATGTCTCCCACAATTGGCTTCTCGATGTCTTCCACCTTTTTCTTTTGACTTCTAGTGCATTTTCTAGGCACATTTGTGGTGTTATCTAGTTTCCTCTTCTTTGAGTCCTTGGAGGTTGCAAGGGTGCTTGTGGCATTGTTGCTTTTATTTATTTTAGTCACATGCATCTTACTCTTCATCTCTTTCAAATCTTCCTCTAACTTTTCTATCTTCAACACCAATCTAGTCATATAATTTTTGAGCTCATTAATGTCCTATTCAAGGTCCATGAACTCCTCATTATTCTTTTTATGTTAAATTTATAACTTCTCAACTCTATCTTGTTAACTCCACTAGCATCTTCCTACTATTTTTCAATCCATGAATTATTTCATTTATGAAGGTGAGTAGGGTATTAATATCTCTTTCTATTTTTTCCATCCTTGCTTTGATGTGATGCACTTTGAGTTCTTCGTGTTTCAATTATGATATTTCACCATGGGTTTTATGAGGCTCCATCTTCAGTGGAGTCTTTGGGTATTTTGAATTGTCCTTAGATGTCCTGCTTTTGGCCATCAATTATTTTTATTTGAGAGAGGGGCCCTAGGTAAACTTCTTATTGGACCTAAAATCTTAATTGGCTAATGTTTCATCTTCTTTCTCCCCAAATATCCTTTTTGGACCTTTTTAGTCGCAACCACAACCATCTTTCTAGGTGGCCCTTTAGGTTTTAGTGAACCCATTTTTTCTTACATCCTCCCTTGGTGTTTCATAAAAAGTTGATTTTTTAGTATCATATAGGGTTAGATCCTATTTCATACTATGTCAAATATAAATTTATATATTCTTTATGGATTGAATTTCTTAATTTTAGATTTAGAACTAACTCTAGCTTCATTTCACTTCATTTTATTGATCTTGTTATTATCTATTTTGTGTTTTTATTTTGAAAACAAGACAATATGATTGTATAAAGAAGATCTAACCTTGGTATCTTTTAAGCAATTGTTTTTTAGAAATAATTGTAGGTGAATAATTTGATTTTAAAAATTATGATACATAAATACGGTAAAAAAATTAAGGAATAACATATAATTTACTATTAATATATGTATATTTTTTTATTGAATTTGATTTGTTTCATCATTTATTCATCCAATTTGTGTTTTCACAATAAAACCAAGACAAAATGATTGTATAAGGAATATCTAACTAGGATATTTTTAAGGGAATGTTTTGTTTTAAAGAAGTCTATAAAGGTAAACAAATATTTTTATTTTGAAAATTATATAACATACATATGGTATGAAAATTAAAGTAATAATATATAATTTACCATTAATATATGTATATTTTTATAAATTTAACAAATTTATGAACATTTTATAAGAATATTTGGCAATTATTTTAAAAAATTATCAAAAATAACTAATTAGTGAAAAAAACCCCTAAAAATACCTTGGATCTAACATTTAGCAACATAAAATAGTAACTCCAAATTTGTCATAGTGATTAAATTTAATAAACATGTGAAATGAAAATGCTAAATTGATATTTATACTTGAAAATAGGCAAAAGATGATGGAATAAACACGTCATGATGAACTGAATGGATATCTAAGTTGTTTAAATCTATTGTTGACTTTATGTCGAATTTGGATTATTAAATGTACAAAAACATGATCAATGCCTAAATTGTTTATGGCCAAGGTGAGATAATTGCTAACTAGGATTGATTGATGTTCATGTTCTTATGTCAATTCCATACTCTAGTCACATTGAGATATTGATTTCCCTATGTCTCTTTACAATTAGATATCATTCCTATTTACATTTATGCTTGTTTGATTAGAAATGCATTTAAATACTATCATCTTCATTTTTATTAACCTAGCTTTCTATCAAGTTCAACTCGCAAAAATAAAGTTATGGGTTAGGAAACCATTATATCCCACACATTATAATTAGAACTCATGTGGTTCTACGTAGTGTAAATGAAAATATTAAACAAGTATTTTTGTTCCTCATTTGCCAAAGATGTGAATATGTAACTACATGGAACACAATTGAAACATTCATCTGGTACAAGAGGATGATTCGTAACTATTAAAGTATCAATTAAATCCATTATAAGTACAAACATGTTTATAAAAAGGGTGAACTCAAACTAGAATTATGGATTAAATGACCTCACCCCGTGCTTTTGTCATCTAGGCCCCTTCCCCGAACACATACATTCCATTTATTTTTAAAATGATTGGTATGAATATGATGCTCTAGGATAAAATTATCACTTAGGCTTACTCTAAAAAAATGTAAATAAAAGACAATCAAGGCACATGAAAAAGGAAAAGACTCAAAAAATTATTAAAGATATAATAGATAGGACCTTCATTGCTACCTAAGGAAAGAATGGTGAGCTTGTTGATTTCATCCTAGCAAAAATATATGCACAATGTTTGAGTAATACCATATAAGTGTGTGTAATTTGTCATTGAAATATGAATGAATAGATTTTGAGAAACATCAAATGCATTTATTAGAATTAAGGATTAAAAAAGAGCAGTGTAAGGTAGGATATATTCTAGAGATAAAGAATCATCCATCATTTTAGTAATCATGACAAAATAGGGAAAGAAAATTATGGAAAAATGGATTATAATGAAATTAGATGTCTACAAAATGTGCCTAATTTGATGTGTATGTCAGTGAATGTATGATTGTATCAAAGTATAAATTAAAATAATTGAAGAATATATATTCACTTATATTGGGAAGGGTAGAGGGATTGAATGATGCTTGAGATAAGATCCATCCTCACTAATTTTATAAAATATATTTGAAAAAAATTATAATTTCTAAAAATACTCAACATTATAATGAAAAATATGAATTTGAAATGAAAGTTAAATAAACATAGGATCAAATATACTTAATCTACATTGAAACACATTTCATCATCTTAAAAAAAATTATATTATTCATATTATTGCAGTTTTTTTAATTTCTGAATTTAAGTACGAACATAAACACTTCTTCTTTGGACGTTTTGTAAGCTTGAATCACTTCTTTATCAATAAAGTAAATAAATTTTGCTTCAAATAGATCTTCAAATTTTTTTGTTTTATAACCTTCGTTTAATAATTTCTTAAATTTTTTGAGATATATTGGACCCCTCTTTTCAAATGAAGGATTGAATATCTCAAGCCTGCAATCAATTATTTCCAAATAATATAATTATAAACATTATGTATAATAATAATTGTCCTGCTTACATAGAAAAGTTATCATCAAACAAAGCTCAATGCAAAAAGACTTAGTTTGAGTGGGACGAATAGACATGGTGATATTTAAAGTTATATTAACATTTCATTTATATAGAATTTATAAATAAATTATTGAATTTTAAAATATAAGGTATATAATAAATTGAATATGATATTTTTGTACTTTAATATTTATTTATACATAATTGTTTAATAAATATAATATAATTATATATTTTTATAATAATTTTATTTATAAAATATATATTTTTTATTTATATAGTTATTATGTTGAAATATATGATAGGTGAATTATATTTATTATTGTGGTAATTTTATTTACTTAAAAAAGAACAAACTTATTTATTTATTTATCATGTTAATAAATGAATTTTACTTGTTATTGTAGTAATTTTATTTTATTGAATATATAATTATGTATTTATTTATTTATTTAATATTTGTTATTGTGGTAATTTTATTTACTTACTATATTGAAATATATGATAGGTGAATAATATTTGTTTTAGATTAAGGTAAAAGAAGGTTTTGAAGGGGCCCCGAAACCCTTTACAAAAAAAAAAATAATAAGACAAAAAAAACTGCCAAGACAGGCAAACCCACTGAACAACAGTAAAAAAACAAGGATGTACAAGGCCCTGAAACCACCAAAATAATCCAGACAAAGCTTCCCAAAATTTACAAGGCCTTGAAACCTGAACAAAAAAAAAACCAGGCACAACACCCTGAAACAGGAAACCAGGTCATACAAACCTGAAACCTTAAAAAGACCACACAAAAATAGATCTACACTTACAGAGCCACGTAACCACGAAGAAGGGTATTTGGGAGCCGCATAAACTTCCGCCTTTAAACCCCATCCCCAACTAAACAAACCCCAAAACCAGCACCACCAACCCCAGAAACGTCCATCTGATCGTCAACCTGTTCAACTCCTCTGCAAAACACAGAGGCAACACCACCTTGGCAATCAAAATTACGTCATGAGACATCTTGAAGCGCTTCAACAAAAGCTACGACCCCACAGACGAAAGGCAATGGCAAAAAACTAGATCTGGCACCCACCCCCAACAAATTCAACTACAATATAAACCTGGGGTAATAGCTAATACAGAGCCCCTTCGAACCCACTAAAAAACACTTCAACAACCACCACGGGGAGCTGTTTGAGGCCCACCCCGTGGCCAAACCCACACCGAGCGCACTGTGCAAGAAACACAGCGTCCATCTCCACGCCACGCGCTGGATCGACAGTCAAAATAGGAAGAAAATTTCCCAACCACGCAGAAAAATGCGTCGAAGCCGCACCGTGCTTAGCAACCCCAGATCACGGGACATGGTTTCAAAAAAACAAAGCCTCGAGGGTTTCAGAGCAACCGAATCCACGGCCGCACTCCCTCTTCCCCTGCAACAGTCCATCTGCAAAACAGATAGCCAAAGCACAAAAAAAGTTCCACGCAATAAAAGATCTTGTAATAAAAAGCTGCGTACAGATCAAGGGGTTGGGGGGCCGCACAGACACCAGCAGAGGAGTAGGGTTTCAGCACGGCCGCGTCCGCGGCCGTGCTCCCTCTTCCCGCTCCCTTTGTGGTAATTTTATTTATTTTAAAATTAAAATTTTTATTTATTTATTTAAGTCTTTAATTATTTAATTTATGTCAAGCTAACATTATTAAAAAATAATAATAATTGAACAATAAATATTTACTTATGTAAAATACATCGATAGATATCATTCTCCAAACAATCATATTTTAATATGATATATGTATCTTGAAAATGATATATATATATATATATATATATATATATATATATATATATATATATATATATATATATATATATATATATCAATTAATTTTTATTATAAATTTTATCACCCTTTAAATAATTTATTTTATAAAACATTGATTGTGTAAATCTATTGAATTTTCCATTCAATAAAATTGAATAAAAGTTTAGTTTAAATTTGGTTGTTGATGGTTTTACTTGGGGTAGTCGCTTTCAATGATATTTTTTTAATTCAGTTCTTTATTTTTATTTTTGATGCTCCATTAGTAATATGTTTCTCCATTCAGACACGTCATTGTTGTTTTATTAACACTTATCAAAATATTATTGGTAGGGTTTCATTTCATGCTGACAAAGAGAGAGGTTCTTTTTAATTGTCAACATTTGACATTACATCAATTTATCTACACCTCTACAAAGATTTTTTGTCTTTTTGTGTGGCATGGATGATGATCGATGAGTTACAATCCATGATTGAAGGTTCACCTTTAAAATATTTACTACATGTTTTATTAATTTGATTGGAATTCCTTAAATATGTAAATATTTTATAATCTTCATCCTATCCATTTAATAGTAATTTATTTATTTTTCCTTAATTTTTAAGTCTTCGTTGGCATGGTATTATTTATAAATAAAGTTGACATAAGTTGTGAACTATTTAAATAGTCATATACAAATATTTATTATTTATAAATATTATTTTTATTATTATTAGCTACAAAATCTAATTAATCCAATAGGAAGCATAATTAAGAGATAAAATAGTAATAAACAATAACTGTATATTTGAGATAATAATAGAAATAAATAAATAAATAACTCAAACATATTGAATTACTTTGATAATTCAATATTAATCTGATATAGAATACATAAATATCCATTACTTATATAGAACAAGGCATGCATGATAAAGATTAGGGAACTCACATAACAAATGTAGTTCAACTGATATCTGTCTACATGAATAGTGAAGTACAACTCCACAGTAACAAGATTGGTGTCCAACATGTGTAAATGATCAGTACAAGTTGACTATTAGTTAAACAATCTTATCCTATCTTACCCTAAATAGTGGATTGGAACTCCACTATAACAAGATAAGTGTCTAAGTTAGCACTAGCTAAGCAAGCTTACACTATCTGGTACAAATTATTAATAAACATAATAAACTAATTACAATAAGTATTTAGTGCACTAGAATAATAAATATAAGTAAATGAAATTAAATAAATAAATGCACCAACACCCCTCATAAATGAAGTTTAGGTAGGGCTATGCTGATAAAAGTCTTGACAATGTGTAGCCATACTAGGTACTCTATACAAATAGATGAGAAAAGGAGAAAACCCAAATGATAAAATTCATCAAAATAAAGGTCTAAGAGATCCCCCCCTAAATAACTGATGTCTTGTAACTACAAAAGAGATTGCAAGTAAAGATAAATGCTCTCAGTGAATGGTTTGGTGAAAATATTTACAATCTACTCCTCTGTAGGACAATATTAAAGATCAATGATCTCCACCTGAATCAACACGCTAATAAAGTGCATATAGATCTCTATGTGTTTGTTTCTCTGATGATGAATTAGATTCTTCAAGATCTAGATAGAGCTCTGGTTGTCACAAAAGATGATTGATGACTTCCAAAATGGAACACCAAGCTCAGTGAGAATATTTTGAATCCAAATAACCTTAGTAGTGGCATTAATAATTCCATGATACTCAGCCTCTATAGATGAAATAGAAATAGAAATTTTTTTCTTGCTCTACCAACAAATGGGGCTAGATCTAAAGTGAAAACTGTAACTAGAAGTCGACTTATGATCATCATAATCACTAATCCAATCAAAATCTATGTATCCCACCAAGTTTAAACATGTACCTGCTATATAGTGAATGTCATATTTGAGAATTCCCTGAATGTAGCTCAGAATGTGCTTGGTGGCTCACTAATGAAGCTCATATAGTGTTTGCATAAAATGTAAAACCATACCAATTGCATATGAAAAGTTAGGTCGTGTATGAGTCAGATAGATGAGGCTGCCTACAAGCTTGTGATATATTGTGGTATCAACCAATGGAGTGGAACAATGAACCTCAAGTCTAACTTTAGATAAGAAAGGAGTTAGTGTAGGCCTATAATGAGCCATGTAAAATCAAACTAACAAGTCTATGATATACATGGGCTGTGAAAGTGTAATCTTGAAAGAAGACTATTCTATCTGAATCCTAAGAAAATAATGCAATAATCCCATGTTTGTCATATAAAACCTATCATGAAGTGTAGTATTAACACTGCTAATGATGGATGTTGTGCTCCTTGTAAAAATGAGATCGTCAACATTCAACAATAATTACAATAGTGAATCCTCCTACTATAGAATGTGGACATTTGGATCTAAGTGACATCTCAAGAACCCAACTAAGAGAAGAAATGTGTCCATCTTGGAATACCAAGACTTAGGGGTTTGTTTTAGATCATAGAGAAACTTCTTCAATTGGCATACTAGCAAAGAATTCTAAATGAACCCTTATGGTTGCTCCATATAAATCTCCTCATGAAGATCCCTATAAAGAAATGTAGTCTTCACATCCATCTAATGTATAGCCCAACCATTAGTTGCACCAATAGCTAGTATCAAGCAAATGAAATTCATCTTATAAATAGGTGCAAAGGTTTCTATATAGTCAATACCTTCTAATTGGGAAAAACCTTTGGCCACTAAGATTTATTTATACTAATCCATATTTCCATTCATTGCAAACTTAGTCTGATATATCCACCAACATCATAGTAATTTCTTTCCTTTAGGAAGATGAACAAGATTCCATGTGTTGTTCCTAATCAATGAGTCATACTCTTCTTCCATCACTAAATCCCACTCAACTATCCCTGTGGCTTCTTGAAAATACTGTGGATCAAACACTGTGGCAATGTAATAATGTGGAAGATCATGTTGTTACCATATTTTCCATCTAATGGATCCCCAATAATAGGTTGTAGATCCACCAAAGTCTACGTAGCCCACAAAGGCATCAATGGGTGAGGATCTATAGGAGGAGGAACATGACCTGCTAAAAACTACTAGGGAGATATTGCCTTCATCCTTGTGAGTAGATGAAGTAGGAGTATCATTGTCATTGCTATCTAATTCTTCTAAGGAAGAATAATGAGAAATATTAGAAGACAAGTCTGAAAGACATTCTTCAAAGTAAACACTTCTCACTATAACAAGCTCCTGTGAATCTGGATCAATGAGTTGATATCCATTAACACCATTAGGATATCCCACAAATAGGCAAGTTCAACTTTATTGTTCTAATTCATGACACTTGTCTGAAGGTATGTGAACCCATACTAGACTTCTGAAGACTCTAAAATAATGCACATCTAGCTTCCCATTACACTAAGCTTCAAGAGGTGTTATCCCTTTAAAGATTTATGAGGAACTCTATTTTGTAAATATGTAGCATAATTAATTGCTTATGCACAATACTCAAGTACTAATAATTTTTCATGAATCATACAACTTTCCATCTCTTTTAAGAATCTATTCTTCCTCTCCGCTACACCTTTCTACTAAGCTGTGTATACAATTAAATGCTAAAAACCAATTCCTTCCAGAGCACATAATTGTTTGAACTTGTTCACATATTCCCTCCTATTATCTATGTGGATAATATTGACATACTTCTTAGATTATTTCTCTACTAAAGCTTTAAACTCTTGAAATCTATCCAATACTTCACTCTGGCATGTTAGAAAATAAACCCAAGTATATATAGAATAGTCATCAATAAATGTGATAACATAGCGGGTTTTACTAAAATTCAAAGTAGGTAATGGACTTGATAAATCACTATGACTAAGTTCAAGGACTTGTGTAGCCCTCCAAGCCTTCCCTTTATCAAACTTATCCTCTAGATGTTTGCCTAAGGCACAACCATGACATACACTTGCTAAAAATTAAATTTGTGGAAGCCATGTAACCATCTCCTCCTGACTAAGCTACTATAAATAGTGGTAGTTTAGATGACCAAACTACTCATGCCATAACATCATCACTAAATCAATGTGTGAGAGCAAAGCTATAGAGGAAGACTAAGGCACATAGTCGGAGAATGAATAAAGCCAAGTAATATTGTCAACTTTTCCCACTACAACTAAGGCATTATCTTCTATTTTTTTGATTGATACAGAATTAGGTGTGAACTCAATTTTCCTACTAGTATCAAAGTGAGTGATTTGGTAGGCAAAAATAAGGTTAGTTGATAACTATGGCACATAGAGGACATCCTCAAATATACCACGATCAAAATAAACTATACCTATTTCTATAATATCTACCTTAGAATCATCGCCTCTGAGAATATGAGGCAAGGAACTTGGTTCTAATCTAAAAAAAGGTTCTTGATCAGAACCCATATGGTGTGAAGCACCTGAGTCAATGACCCATGACTTGGTATAATTTGCTAGTGCAACTAGTACCATAACTTTCTCTTTCTCTAAATTTTAAGGAGTGGAATAATCCTTTGAAGATGGTTGATTGATGTTATTCTTTTTTAGAAGACCCCTAAGTTCAAGAATCTCTTTCTTCCAACAATATTGTTCACTATGAAACCCCTTTCTGCAATAAGGGCAAGAAGTGATAGTCCTCTTTTGTGAATCCTTTTTATTATTAGTGGATTTATAATATCCTTGTGAGGAATATTATTGCCCTTTATTCTTATTTTTTGTGACTTATTTTGATTATTATACTTCTTTTTACTTGAACCTAAATATGATGTTGATGTTGAAACTTGCTTATGTTGAGGTTGAATTGCAACTAGAGCTTGAGATTTGGATGACTTGATTAGACCCATAGCTATTAAATTTTCTTCTTCAACCATTAGAATCTCAGAGAATACCTTAAAGGTGGGCATTTGATAAGATGTGCCCAATGTGAGTTGATGAGTCTAAAAGCTAGAGACAAAAGATTAATATTTAATACCTAATTTATGTAAGGCACTGAAAATAAATTTAATATCCCTTTTTATCAATTTTAAATTTAAAAAGTTATGCTTTAAGATCTATGACTTTAGTGATGTAGTCTTGTATTGTAGTACAATTTTTAGGATTCAAACTAATGTGTTCATTGTCAATTTAGTAACCATGAACCTCATATATTTTGAAAAACAATCATGCTAATTTATCCCAAGCCTCTTTTAGAGTTGTACATTTTTCAAGATGAAAATTTAAATCTAAAGAGATGTAAGACTGAATGCATCCAATTACTTTAGTAGTTTCAAAGAGAAAGTGTTTTAACTCTTTTGCATTAGTAGGTAGAGTAATAAGAGTTGTTATGTAAGGTGTATATCCTAGCATCATTAATGTATGTCAAACATTATGTTTCTATGTATTATATTTGTATGCTTTTAATAGTGAGAACTTAAGATTCCCCATGATGCAATCAGAAATAAACTATCACAAAGAAAAAATTAAAGTACAGAACACACCACAAAACCTTCCTAAATTATTTAATTTTATCTAATCCAACAATTATTTTTGGCACTTTATAATTGAGTGCAATTACAAGGTTGTATTATAATTTTTTCAATTTACGAAAAACTCATTTAGTCCCTCTGGTCTAAAAGTACAAAAAATATGTACTTTATTAATTTTTTTTTAGACCAATGTGTTGTGCTCAAAAAAATATTAATATTTAAAAAAATAGGACCTCAATTCAAGGTTATATGTGAAAGTTATGAGCCTCTAAAGTTATAAAAATGAGCATGGGAAAGAGATGCTATATAAAAATTTGAAATCTAGAAAAAATTAAAAATAATGGAAGTACAACAATGAAGAACACAAAATTTAAAGCTATTTCAAAAAAAATCACTAAAAATACCTCTCGATGTTCAAATAATGAGCTCTCAAAGTTTTCCTTTCAGATTTTCCTACTGATCTATGAGGTCTGCCAAAAAAAAAATGGTCTGCATAATCCGTACGACTGTACATGGGAGCAAAAAAATTTGTCTTTCGTGGTGATTGTGTCTAAATTAGACAAATTTTATATAAATCTATAGATTTTTATGTCTTTCAAACATAACTATGAGGTCTATTTTTCTTAGAAATGAATTGATTTTTAGGTAGCTATCAGATTTGGACATGGTGGTTCTGGGTCAAACACTTGCCAATTTCACCTCATGTGCCCAATTTGGACAAAATTATAGATGATTTTGACTATCTAGGGTATTCTAAACTCAATGGTGAGGTCAAAATTTCTTCAAAAATCTCTAATTTATGATTGTATGAAAAATAAAAAACTGATCCTATATATAAGTATTTTCTCCTTGAATATTTAAAAATTTATAGATTCAAAATAGCTCTAGTACCATGTTAGAATTAGCAATAGGATCTAATGAATCTAAGAGAAAGCATAAATAAGAGATAAAATAGTAATATTAATAAAGATTAATTGCGTATCCGAGATAATAATATAAACAAATAACTTAAATATGATGACTTACTCTGATAATTCAATATTAATTTGATATAGAATACATAAATAACCATTGCTTATATAAAGTAAGACGTACATGAAAAATTTCAAGGTACTCACAAAACATGTGTAGTTCAATTGATATCTGTCTACATGAATAGTGGAGTACAACTCCATACTAACATCATACATGTCAAATTTGTGTAAATGATCAATACAAGTTAACTATTAGTTAAACAATCTTATCCTATCTTACCCTGAACAGTGGAGTGGAACTCCACTGTAACAAGATAAGTGTCCAAGTTAACTACTAGCTAATCAAGCTTACCCTATCTGGTGGAAATTATTAATAAACATAATAAACTAATTATAATAAATAATTATTGCACTGAAATAATAAATAATAAACAGAAGTAAATGCAATAAAATAAATAATTACACCAACAATTTGTTTTTATATTTATTTAAAGAATATTTTTTTAATGTAGGTGTTTACTATTCGATATGTAAATCTAAAAAATTATATGTGATAATTTAATATATTTAATATATTTATTTATTTATTTATATAATAATTTAACTAATTAATTTAATAATATTTTTAGTTATGTCAAAATAGGGTAGTTTAGGAATAAATTAAGCAAATAATTAATGAAAAATTATGATAAGATATAATGATTATTGTAATTATTTTATTTTATTTAACAAATTGTCATGTTTAGTGTATACGCGTATAATATAATTTATCTTATTTTAAATTAATATTTTCTCATTTTTAAATTTTTGTCTAGATACATATTACATTCCAATTTAGTTTCTAACAAGTTATAAAGTGCACAAACTTACAAATATCTTGTTAGCCTCTACCAAAACATGAATGGTATAGATTTTATCTCAACCATTAATACTTTTTGCTCTAGTTAATCATAATTAATCTCTCCTTATTATATATATTATATGTTGAGCTTATAAATTACAAATTTATATTATAGTCCAACTATAAATAATATTCAATACAAAGGCATGTTAAATGACCTTCGTTAAAAAGACATCTAAATAATTCATGACATTATTTAGTGTTAATTTGATTTAAATTAAATAGTATAGAATTTTTATTGACTTCATTTTTTTTAAATTTTAGTTTTTTAATATCATATTATTGTATTTTGTTTTTATTTCTTATAAATAAATTTTTTGATTATCTCTACATTGGAGAGATACATTATTTTGAATCTATTTAATATCAAATGTTTAAGACATAATGAATATCATAATCATTTTCAAAAATAAATATTATTGTCATGTGTAGTCCAATAGATATATAATTTCATCTATCTTATTTCAAATTAACATTGTTTTATATTTATATTTTGAGCTAAATGTATTTTATATTCAAATTTAATTTTTGACAATTTGGAAAACTACAAAAATTTAGAAACATCTCATTATTACTTACTACAACAAAAATATATAAGTTTCACCCTAACCAATAATATTTTAGTTATAATTAATTATATTTAATCTCTAGGTATTATTTAATGTAATATTACATTTATATTAAAAATTTATATTCCAATTTAAATATAAATAATTTTTAATAAAAAACAAGAACTAACCCTTATATAACTCACTTTTATTATTTAAAAATATAAAACATCTAAACAATTTGTAACATTATTTAATACTAATTTGATTTAAATTAAACATTATAAACTTTTTATTTACTTACATCTTTCTAAATTATCTTATTTGTGTGTGTGTGTGTGTGTGTGTGTGTGTGTGTGTGTGTGTGTGTGTGTGTGTGTGTGATTTGGATCCCTTTCACTCTTTATTTGTGTTCTATTTCTCATTCATATTCATACTCGTGTGTGTGTGTGTGTGTGTGTGGGTGGATGTGTATGTGTGTGTGTACCTTAACCAAATCGATAAGGGAAGAAAACTAATGACATAGTAACCATTTAAATATAGATTCAAAATAGTCTAAGATCATGAAAGAGACCAAGCTCAAACACCAACTATATATATATGATTTGGATCCCTTTCACTCTTTATTTGTGTTCTATTTCTCTTTTTTAAATCCATGTAATTAAAAGTCAATATGTATATTAATATTATTCTAATTTCAATTCAAAAATTTTCTACAAAAATCTATTTACACAAAACTAACTATTTTCTTATTAGATAATTTAAGGTTTTCACAAATTTTGATTGATTTATATATAAGTAATTTTTATTTTTTTTAAAGATATATTATTATTTGAATGGATTTCACTATTTAAGAGTTTAAAAAATATAAATATATTTCTGCCATTCATTTACCACATGCTACCATTAAAAGGCATGAATAAAAGTTGTATTTACAAATATACATGCGATGTCGATTTCATAAAGGAAGATTGATAAAAACGTAGATCAACAATAAATAAAAAGATTAAATAGGAAACATAATTTGAATGCTCATCTTTGATTTAAATTTATTATTTAGGAACTATTTGTGTTGTATATGATTATGATGCTTATTTAAAAATAATTAGGTTATTTTTATGATATTTTTATTTATTCATATTTTAGTGAAGTGAATTAGTATTATATTGCATCTTTCTTTGGGGTTGATATATATATATATATATATATATATATATATATATATATATATATATATATATATATATATATATATATATATATATATATATATATATATATATCAACTCGAAAGAAAGATGCAATATAATACTAATTCACTTCACTAAAATTTGAATAAATAAAAATATCATCAAAATAACCTAATTATTTTTAAATAAGCGCGCGCGCGCACACACACACACACACACACAGATATGCTTATTTAAAAATAATTAGGTTATTTTTATGATATTTTTATTTATTCATATTTTAGTGAAGTGAATTAGTATTATATTGCATCTTTCTTTCGGGTTTATATATATATATATATATATATATATATATATATATATATATATATATATATATATATATATATATATATAAACCCGAAAGAAAGATGCAATATAATACTAATTCACTTCAACTAAAATATGAATAAATAAAAATATCATAAAAATAACCTAATTATTTTTAAATAAGCATATATATATATATATATATATATATATATATATATATGTTATTTAATGCAATTTATAACTTTATGTATTTTTTATATATTCATTTAATTTTATTTTAAATTTAGAATCTTTATTTTTATGGCACTTGATTTGCTTGATCATTTTATTTTTTTCTATTTTCAAAATGAAAATAAGATAAAATGACTGTAAAAAGAAGATTTAAGTTTCTAACTCTTTTTAATGTAAAATAATACTTGTTTAAAATTGTAATATTGATTAAATTTAGTAAATACGTAAAATAACTAGTATGTTTGTTGTTTTATTTTTTATTTAATCATGTCTCTTTAAAATCAATAAATTTCTATTTTCAAATAACTAAATGCTAACATTCTTATATCATTACATCTCCTAGCCACCCTTAGATGTTATTGTAGAAACACCTATCGGTGTAAAAATTCTAAATTGAAAATTGAACTAGAAAATATGTAAAAGGATGGAATAGATAGACATTGATGAATTGAATAAATATATGATTTGTGCATGTATATAATTGGCTGCATGCGAAATTTTGAGTATTGAGTGTATATAAACATGATCACGACTATGTCTTTTATGTCTAAGGTGAGATCATCGTTAATAGGATTGATCATTGTTTGTGTCCTCCTACACTAACTCCATGCTCTAGTCACTTGAGATACCAATTTTTTATGTGTTTCTTTCAACCTAGATGTCATGCCTATTTGTACATGTGATTATTTGATTTGATGGATATAAATGCATCAAAATATTATCTTATTCCTTTTATTAACCTAAATTGTCAAGAACTCAAAACAAAACAATTTTTTGGTCCGATAAACCATTGTATCCAACACATTAGAATTAGATTTCATGGTAGATCTATGTCTAAATGGAAATATTGTGCAAGTGTTTTTTTCCTTCCTTTACCATATATGTGAAGATGAAACAACATGGAATTCACTTATGGCCTTCATTTTGTACAAGACGCTGACATATAAATATTATAAGTAACAACGAAATCCATTACAAGTGTATAAATGGATATAACAAGGGTGACATCAAACTTGAATTATGTTTTAAATGATCCCCTTCTCTCTCTCTATTTAATTCTAAAAATATTCTGGATGAATTGGTATAAATAGGATGCTTTAGGATAAAATTATCACTTAGGTTGACTCTATAAAATAGAAATAAAATAAAATCATGGCACATGGAGTGCCAGAAAAAAAATGGACACATAAAATAATGTAGGATAGAATGAACAAGCCCTAGGTTCCTACTTAGGGAAAGAATGACGAGACTACCAATTCCATCATAGGAAAAATAAAGGTGGATTGTTAAAGTAACACCATAAAAGTGTGTGAATTTAGTCTATGAAATGACAATGAGTATATTTAAAGAAATTTAGGATGCATTTGGAGGGATTAGTTAATAAAAATGAGTAGTGTGGGGTAGGAAAATTCATAAAGACAATAAATTATACACTTTGTAGCAAGCATGAAATAATAGGGAAAAGAAACTATGGAAAATGGGGATTATACTAGAATTAGGGTCTACATAATAACCCTAATTTGATTTGGGTATATTAGTGCATGCATGCATGAGTCAATTTATAAATATATAAAAAATGAAGGTTGTACCTTCACTTACATATGGAAGGGTGGAGGGATTTAATTATGCTTGAGATAAGACCTAACCTCACTAATTTACTATCATGTATGAAACAGTTTCCAATTGCTACAAATACCCTTTCATTTTTAATTTTAAGCAATTTCCAAGTCTTCTCATAGGATTGGATGGCCTTTCAATCTATCCATGTTGCATGCACTCAATTTTTTCCATTCTATATTTTAGTAGTTCAAACTCTATTTGTAGACACCTTGGTCTACCTCACTATAAATAGTCTCAAATATGAGTGAATTGGCATCTATTGATCAATTTGTAAAGGTTTCCCTTATCTATATGTCCTATCTAATGAAGCTCTAGGATATCTATTATCCCATAGAGTTGAGCAGGGTTTCATTCATGGTATTATTCTCCTTTATTGATCCTCTTAGCTCATAAATGGCCACTTTGTAGATGACATTTTCCTTAATCCAGAAAAGAAAGAAAAGTCTTTCAACAAAGCTATGCACTAGCTTGGCATTTTTTATTAGCTTATAAATTCAACTTGTAGTGGAATAAGACCTAATGTTTAAGATAGAGTATGATTCCCATGCTTCAATGGTTGCTCTAATATAGATGGAAATGGATTCATAGAGGGGAATAATTCAAGTTTTTGGGTTCCTTTAACCTTTGATAGATCTCTTGTGGAGTTATGGTAGTTTGTCAGAAATAGAGTGGAGAAAAAGGAGGAGTGTTGGATCACTAAACCACTTTCTCTCATGGGGAAGATCCAAGTGTGCATAAAAACTTTGGCTGCTACTTAGGGCTATTATTCACCCTACAATGTCCCTTCTAAAGCCTCTTCTGAAAAGTTGGCTAAAATTCTTAGAAATTTTCTCTAGTTTAATGCTAATCAAACTCATGTTTTCAAAAGATTTGTCATGGATATTTATTGTTTGCCTTGTGATAAAGAAGGTTTGAGAATTATTGACATCTATTAACAGAGCATTACTTTGTGTGGCAAATGGGTGGTTAGAACCATTGTAAATAATGAAACCCAAAAAATTATTTTTTGTCATTACATATCATCTAGATATCCTTATGATGAATCCATTTGGAAGAATATTGGCTTTCATACTCTCCTAATTATGTCTGACCGAGTCAAAATTAAAAGCAATTTTATGATGGATTCAGTAATTGATAGAGATTAAAAACACATAGCTCTGTTCAACAAAGTACAAATCATAAACAGAAAGTTTCATCAAACTTTCTTATACATATCACCACTTATACAAAACATGGTAATTGACATACCAAGAAGGATTTTCATAAGATCTACAAAGCTTAACTCCTAGCACTCTATCCTTATTCCCAACTTAGCCTACAAATGACAAGGATCTCAATCCACTTATATAATTACAAGCATGAAGGAATGAGAGAGAAAACAGAAAGGAAGCCCAAAAATCACCCTCCACTCGGAAGGGATAAAGACAAGAGAAAAAAGCATTCCCCAATAAGAGGGAAGGAAGATAAAGTAAAAAAGAATTCTCCACTAGGAATGAAAACAAAACCAATGATAAAACACAATCCCCAAGAGAAATGTGCCACCCTTCTCATGGAGGGAATAATAGATCATGATGAATATATTTTTCAAGTGCTCCACTTTATCTTGGGTCTTTTAATCATGTGCAACATGTGTGGACAAATATGAATAATAAATGTAGTTCCCTATGTTCATGTGCATTGAAAAGCTAGTGGATTCTCCTTTTGACAAATGTCAAGCCCAAGTAGTTTTGCTCCCCACATGGAATTCATCCCACATACACCATGCATGTCAGAATCAAATCTCCTTTGTGTCTTTGGAGGATTATGGTTCCCCATCCTATCTAATCAGTTGAATAATGTTGATGAGTCAACATGAATAGTGGTTGTGAAGCCTCATCAGTGAATAATGCCCCACCACCTCATAAGTGAATAAGGTCAGCATTAATAGTGTTTTCTTCACCACATCATTTTATGGCTAAAAACATAAGGAAAACCTATTTAATAACATAAAGATGATTGGGTTGTATCGAATCCTGCCTTAATAGAACTTCCTTGACATCCTCTACTACCCAAGAGCAATCGTCCATCTCCCCTTTAATTATTATGACATACACTTAATTTATTTATATATACATGTAATAAATATAATATTATTTTGGTGCTTTTTTAATCTAGTATTACTATGTAAGTTCTATTTATCTATTATCTATTTTAACCCAACATTTTCTTCGGATAAAAAAATTGAACCACCCATACCCATCAAATAATTTAATACGTAACGATTTACATATTATTATTTAATTGATCATAGTCATAGAGTGTTCTGATGGTAAGGAGTCACTTTCGATATCATCGAAAATTTAGAAAGCAACGAATAATGACCTTTTGTGTTCCAACAGGACTACTTTAATAATAAAGAAGATAAGTGGTCCCAAATTTCACCCATTGAAAATTTTCTTACCTTTTACCGGAGCTGTTGAGCCGTATCGTCCGAAGGAGGTTAGTTGAAAAGTCGTGGTCGTGTGTATTTCTATGAAAATTTTTTCAACTTTGGCGGTGGGGCAGGTGAACCGAGTCATCAATCCTTGTATCCCCCTATGATTGCTACAAACAAGATTCTTCATTTTCTTTAAATATCACCTTGTGCAGAGCTCTGTCTCCGTAGATTCGTTGCTTTCAATGCAACTTGTGGGTGGCATCACCATGACCTGCAACTTATCGTCTCATACTCATGCCTTAACAAATCTTCAGCTTCTCTTTACAAAACAACAGCGGTGTAAAGGATGTTATCCATGGAGGATGTTAAAGATGCAAATGGTGCCAGTCAGGCTTAAAAGTACATTGATAAAGGCCACATCTTCATATTTCTCTTCTCCTGCCATGACTTTTTACGATGTATTGTGTACGTGAGAGCGCAGAATTGTGGGAATTGAAGAAAGCTTACCGGGAGAAGGTCAAAGTTTACCACCCTGATGTGTGCCACTGCCCACCTGATGAGAAAGAGGAATCCTGCAAAATGTTTCTTCTGGTTCAGAAAGCCTACGAGACACTGTCTGATCCAATACTGAGGGCTCACTATGATTGTAACCTTCATTTTAATTCTCAAATAATGTTGTTGCAAAGGAGAAATGATGAGGAGATGAAACATCAGTGGGAAGAACAAATTAAAGGCCTTAGCAGAAGGTCAAGAAAGAGTGACAGGGACTCCTGGGGAGGTAGAATGCGCCGAAGAATTAGCCCATGAGATTGTATAAAACTTTCTAAAAATGTATTCTGTAAAGATGATGATGGTAATTTTGGTCCGCTTATAAGCCTATAATAAACTAACGCGTGGGTCTTCTTAATTTCGTAAATACTGATTTTGTTGGAAGCCTTAAGTTTAATTGCCACTGCAAGAGCTTTGATTCGTCCTTCCAAACTCCTCTTCCCCAACAACGGGTTTGATGTAATATTTCATACATTTTTACTGTGGTATTTAATGTCTGTTCAAACATCAAAATTTTAACAACTTGAGGTCATTAATGCAAGGTTACGCGATAAAGTGTTTTTGTCGAAATTTACTGCATTTCTGTACATAAAAACACTAAACTGTGACATCTGTGATAGAAGTGTTTGATTTAATTTTGTAGTTAACATCACCACCTCCAACAACAAATATCCCAACTAGCTCCTAAAATAAAAATAAAAAACAAAATGGTATTTTCAATGTTTAAGGTTCATCGTATAAAAGGCTCATCACCAAATTTGATAGCAACCTTGCATTGCTGGCATCATACGAGGGTTTATATATATAAATAATTGTAATTATTTATTTAAGATTAAAATTAGTTATATTTAAAGATAGGGAGGAGCGGTTTCTGATATCGTTATGATATTGTGAAAGAAAAACTAAGATTGATATCATTATAAATATAATGTATTTTATAAAGATATTTGAATAATAATTAAGTTGATATTATATTTGAAAATAAAAAATAATTATATTTATAAATAAATAATAGACTAAAAAGAAGAGATCTAAAAATGGAAGAAAAAGTAAACACCAAAAAAATGCAAAATATAATCAACCAATGATTAATAACAAACAATGAAAAAAATATTAAAAAATATATATATATATTTATTTATATTCCCTTGATATTAATATTTTTTAGTATATATTTCTAAAGTTAAGTTAAATATTATTAAAGTTAGGTCAACAACAAACATTGTGAAAATTTCCAACATTTCAGATATAGTTTGAGTTTTCATTCCAATTTCATTGAGTTTCCATATTATTTAATTAGTCTTTGTCTAGAGGGTGCAAGGAACGTAAGAAGGAATGTAGAAGTTATTTATTTTCATTTGTAGACTATATTGGTTGTTTAAGTGTTTTCCTTTTGAGTGTATTATGTGGAGACCTCATAAACCATTTACTAATCATTCACTTATTATCTCAATTAGTGACTCCTCTACCATGACATTCACATTCTATCAACAACGATGTCTTCTTATGAACCCACGTGGTATGCACTTTGCATAAAATTTGGAACTGACTTTAACCACACCCTTACCTCACTCTATTGGTCACTTTTAACTCAGTCCCTAACTCATTTCCAATTTTTAATGCATTTGACCTACTTTCTTGGACCCCTAATGTATATTCAACCTTTACTTGGCATGTTTAAGTTATCAAGGCTTTACCAAACTCAAGTGGACTATGACGTGGCTCGAGCATTCTCAATTTATTTACCCAAGTTCAACTCATTATGCACCTGAGCTTAAAATCAATTGCCACTTGACCGATAAACATTCACCGTAACTCCATATAAAAAACTAAAGGACTTAAGTCTTTGTTAAGGTCGGACTCTCTTGGCCTCTACTTGGGTGTTAGAGTTCACAGGGTCCAAGCTTAATGAGAGGAAGGCATGAAACCAAGGAAAGGAAAGCACATGGCCCTTGCTAGTCCCAACACCTCCTGAGGTGGTAGCGCAAACAAACCCTAGGTTTAATGATTGAACTGGAAACTAAGTGGACATAGGCTGGTAGGTCTATGAAGGCCCATGACAAATAACATTTTTAAAGCAGAGCAAGGATTTGAGAAACATGAAAGGGGTTCGAGAGGATGTAAAGAAGATGTGGAACATGTAGCAAGTAAGATTTAGCCATGTGGTGAATGTAGAGCAGGGTCGAGGGATTTGACACCTATTTCTGCAATGTGATGTGTGGTGACCCCTATAGGTCCCAAGGTGGCAAAGTGCATAGGATTGGACTCAATGAGAGAAAGATACATCGAGGGGTGAAATCTCAACTTTTCAGATTTAATAGGGTTCATGAATGCTTGGAACTAAATAAAGGTGAGAATGTGGCCCTTCCCAGCCCCGACTCCTTCTTGGGATGGTAGAGAAGCTAGACCTTAGGGTAAATTAAGGCTTGCCAAGTGGTAGCCATAATTTTGAAGAGGAACGAAGTGGATATATGATGACAAGATAGTTAGATACCTCCAGAAGGAAATATGGAACCCATATAAGATAAGATTTTGCCATGTCACAAATGCAGAATGGGGTCGGGAGATATGACATATGGGTCTATAATGGCACACGCGGTAACCTCCAAATACATTCATCCTGGCCCATTGGTACATATAATGTGGATCTAATTATTTTTTATATATTTACAATATTTTATGTGAGGATATTTAATCTAGTATCAGTGTAACATTTTGAGAAAGTGGGAGAATTCTTTTTTCTTAAATAAATTGTTAATGAAAAAAATATATTTTAGAATTTGTTTCTTCTTTTCATATAGTTGTTTAATTTTAACTATTATTTTACAATGGGAAAGAGGAGTTTGAGATATTTTCAAAAAAGTGGTTACACTAAGGATTTTATGTAATATCAAGTGAGTTATCATATTCTCTAGTTGAATTTATAAACATAATTTTTGATGATTTTTTTTATAACAGATCTACACAAGATTTACACCTCTCATCCCTATCCTATACAGCTTCCAATTGTCCAACTATGTAGTGGGATATTGGGACGATGATGAATAAATCTACAAACATGGAGTATTTTTAAATGAGTTAGGCAATTATGGTGAGGGGTAATGATAGGGATTTCCATGTTATATTTTAACCAAGAGGGCCCATATTGTACACTAGACTCATACTCTTGCCCCCTTCCTCTGATGGTAGAGAATTAACATACTTGGGGGAATGAAGGCTTTCTGGGTGGTAGTAGCAACCTTGAGTTGGAAAAAAGTGGATATAAGATAGTAGGCCAGTTAGAGACCATGGCCTACACTTTTGAAGTAGTGTGAGGATCAGAGAAGCTTAAAATGGGTTTGATAGGTAGTAAAGAAGGAAATGGGCATCAGATTCAAAATTCAATAGCCCATCTAAACATCTCCAAGTTTTTTACTTGAGAACACATAAAAATGATGACAAATGTAGAAAATAGGTTAATGCAAAAATGTTACACCACAAACACCTATTGAGTGTTTTCGCTTGATGTGTTTTGTAGAATAATTAGAAACCTATCTCATAACCTTTTAGAAATATGCCCAATACAAATTCAATAGAAGAAATATTTTGATAGGTATGCCTCAAAAAATCAAATTCAAGCTTCTGGTAAGTTATGTATTTCCTTCTTTTCTTCATCCAAATACCCATTGAATCCTAGTGAACTATGGCACAAAAAATCCCTCAAGTGAAAAAATGCAAATTCTATTTGCATATAGCTAGTTATTCTTGTCATGGAAAATATATGGGAAATGAGGATCTAATTGTCATAGTTCTTAGAGGGAACATTTAGAAACTTGTGGAGGTTTGAATCCACTTGCAATGAACTACACAAAATTGGATATGCTTGTGGTCATCCTGAGAATTTTACCTTTATTCCTTTCACCAAATAAAAATAAAGAGTGTCATGGAACCCTAACACAATCAAATCGACACTCATGATGCCTTTATTCACCCTTGACAATAGAAAATAATCAATAAAAAATGTTACCACCTTGCTTTGATATAGCTGACATCTATCATTACACAATGTTGTTACATTGACATGCCAATTTGTAATGTCTTGTCCACACATAAATAACATTGTCCTGTCGATTTGAGCCACTCAATAGATGTGGAGTCCTATCACAATCTAATCAACATTTATGACATCCTCATCCACCCTTAACAATAGAAAATGCTCAATCAAATATTTTACAACCTTAAAAGCTATGCACCACTATGTAATATGGATAAGTCTTGTAAATATGACAACTAGCCTTAATCTAGGCTTGGTGTATGATATGGGCTCTATGGTGTCCGATATCACATGAAATACCTTGTCATTGTACCTTGTGAATGATGTTGCTTACACAACATGCCACATTTTCAGACAAAAAATAGAGATCCTCTTTTGAACTTTTGCTCTACTCTTGCATATGCTTATTGTTCATTGGTATCAAGACTACAACTTACCTTGGTGGTCTGCCTCAATTCATGTATCAAATTGGGACTTGAAACCACCACTATTAGAAAGACTACATATCTATGAACCAACTTGGTATTTTGCACTTAGCATAAAAATGGAGTTAGGATATCCAATTTGTCTTTGAATTTTAGCTCTCACAACTCTACCAGTTTATTCTTAAAGTTCTTGCTATTTTGATAGTTTATGGCATGCAATAGAATTACCATTTAGCGATAGTAGTGCGGTCACTTGGTGATAATGTTGTCGAGTGATGACAACATTATCTTTGGATGACATCACCATTAGGTGATGACATTATCATAGGTCGATGACAATACTATGGGGTGACTGTATTGCGATCAAGTGATGATGATGTCATTAGTTGACGGAGATGATGTGGGGTGATGATGTTGCTAGGGGTCAACCACATTGTTGTCTATTGATGGAGATGATGTGGGGTGATAGTATTATTGTGGGATGGTCCATTATTATTAGTCATCAAACTTGGCATGCTAGAAATAGAACCGATCTAGCTGCTAAGATTGCACATGTTTCTACTAAGGAACCTTCCATTAGAACACAACGTTGCCCTACAATACTTTCAAAATCAATATGGAATGAATATAAAATATTGTGTGCCCCAATTTTAACAAACTTGTCAATAAATATCTACAGTAAGGCCTGAATTTTACTGAAAAATACAAACCACATTTTTGCTGAATTTTTAGCTTATGCGTTCGGTTTTATCAATCATGGATTAATGAAGTATTGCGTGAATTTTTATTTATGAATTCTCACTAATTTAAAATTATTTAAAGGGCATGTGACTTGTGGAAAAGCATTACCCTTGGCTATTACATTTGGTTAAAAACTTCAAAATCTTTTTCAAGAGGCATTTTTTAACACCACAAGACACCATATTGTGTTGTTTTCCAACTTAATTTCATGTGTAAATTGCAAATAGGACATTCCAACTCAGATCTTCTATGCGAGGAAACATTCTTGCCTTTGTGTAAAAGTTTGTTGAAGTGGATTTGCTTACCCATGTAGGTATTCAATAGTTGAAGATATGGAGAACATCTTAAATTATTTATGTTCTTTTTGTGTAACATATAGTATGATTACAAATGAAGCATTGGAAATGTATATCAATATTCAATCTACTTTTTGGAAATGTGCACGTTATTCAATATATTTTTGTCATGATTTTGATATGATAATGATGTGAGATATAGATATGTAATGAATGAAATCAACATAGATATTATAGAATTATAAATGAATATATTTAGTTAAGATAAATTTATATAAAAAATGTTATTAAGAAATTTGTTATAAGATATCATTTTTAAGCACTTATTTCACTCTTATAAATAATTATTGAAATGTTTAGAGAATATGAAATAAAACATTTAAATTAATATTATTTAAATATAAATTATAAAAAGTTCATAAATTTTTATTGATTGAATAAGGTAATGTCATTAATAAAATAAGATATTGTACATTTTTAATTATACAAAAAGGATGATGGAAAAATCACATTTCAAAATCATAACCATACTAAGTTAAAACAAGTTTTGGGAAGAGAGTGATGTCCACAACAAGGTTCAGGAAGAGAGTGAAATCCATAAAAGACTATCCAAACATCCAAAAATAAGGTTAAACTAAGTCAAGTGTACATCAACCCAAAAGAGATAAACAAAAGAAAAAATAACAAGGAACCCATTAAGTAGCAACAATGAGCATGGTTTCAGACAGAGACGGAGGAGGCAAAGGATACTCAGAGTTCCCTCCCCACCCCCTTGAGTAGGGGGTCCTTATCAACCGATAAGGGATCCTATCCATTAGTATGCTACTTATTTTTGGTATCATCTTGTTTCTTAATTTTTGGTTCCTATCTAGAGGGTGAAATGGTAAGAGCTAACTAAGGGAACCTATCTTACAAAGGAGGTTTCGAAATCCCTGCCATCATCAGATCCACATTGTGGAGATGATTAGTGAGAGCAAGGGGAGGAGTGCCTCTAGCTTCTAGACTACCCACCATGAGATCGTTGATGCCTACCCCATGCTCATGCTCCTATGTGGAATGGTAGTGAGGGAGATCTGAAGGTTTACAGTTGACACCATAAGGAGTAGTATCCCAATGGTCCAAGAGAATTTGTAGATGGTGAAGCTCAAGCCAAAATTTATCTATTTGACTCTGGATATGAAGTGTAACATTAGATATGACAACAAATTTTTAGTTAAAGAATTTTTTTTCTATAACTTCATGACTAAAATATATTTTATTTCTAGTTTTCTAAATTTGAAATAGAATGTCAGTACATAAAATCTATCAAATTCTATTGTATCTTGTAGGTAGTAAGGTAGAGTCCTTTAAGGGATCCATCTTCCAAGTGAACATTTCAAACTTAAAAAGCTTCAAGAAAGTATGAATCTATCTCTAAAAAAACTAAACATAAAAACATAACCAAAAAAAATATTTAAGAAATGATGAGTGGTGACAAGAGGTGGATAAAAAACTAAAACCAAAATAAACAAAATGATAAAAATTTAAATTATTTTATCTTTTACTCTATCTAATTTAATTTATTTTAAATTAAAATATAAAATATATATAAATATAATAACAAAAAAATAATAAAAGATAATTAATAATCTATTAAAATATAATTAGTCAAAAAAAAATACTGAAAAATACATGTCCTCTTATAATAAGTGTTTAAACCTTTAAAATATTTATATTTAATAATATTTTAAATTTATAATATAAAATATTTAAATAAAATATTATTATTTTATAATAAAATATAATTAGTAATCAGTTTATATATATATATATATATATATATATATATATATAATCATATTCGATATTAATAATATTCGAGTTATATTGATTTAATACCATTACAAAAATGAAAAATAAGAATATTTATTTGTCCTTTACAACTTATCTATTTGTTGACTTTTACAAATATTTTATATTTTATCTATATAATATTTTATTTAAAATTAAAAATAATAAATAAAATTGATAGTGTAAAAGATATTTCCTAACCATCTAATAATAATTTTAAAAAAAAAGAAAAAACATAATCATATTTTAAATAACTAATCCATACAAAAACAAAGTTTTTTATTTTTATTTTTAAACATTAATTTTTTTAACTTAGTTTTAACCGCGCAATATTCCAGTAGTCCCAATGATCAAGTGGTAGTGATGTAGATCAGTGAGTTTTCTGAGTCTTAAAACAAATTTGACATATTTTTTTTAATTTCACTTTTAAAAAAGAAAATAATACACATATTTATTATATGCTATACGAAAATAAAAAACTAATACCAAAAACATTCCTTAACCTTCAACATAGGCACGAGCCACTTATCTACAACACATATCGGTACCATTATAGGATAGAGACACTATAAAAATATATAGGCACAAATCCAAACTTTGATATTTTATTTATTTTCATTATCATATAATTTAATAAAATTGTTGCAAGAATAATTAATGTTGCATACTCCTAAAATGTCCTAGTTCATTTTATTTTAATTAAAAATTGTTATAAATATTATATAAATTTTTACTTACAAGACAAATGGATCTCTAGTCAAGAGAAGACTAACACACATTCCATTGAACATTAACACTCCATTTATATATAAATTTTAATTTACGAGACAAATGGATCTCTACTAAAGAGAAAACTAACATGCACTCAAAATAAATTTTATAAATATATGATTATATATACGTTTTTCTCTATAAAATAATAATAAATAATTGTCAACAATTTGGTACATGCTAAGTAAGATAAATTGTAAATAACCTAATTATTTATGATTAAATTTTTATTTATGAGAATTTAAACTAAATTTTTATAAATTTTAATTGATTTTTTTTTCTAAAAAGAAATAAATTTCTCGATAAGAAACATATAAATAGAAAATCATGAGAAAGTCCTCTAAAGGCATTTCCTTTGCCTATTTAATCAATTTCATATTAATTAAGCCACTGGAATGACATATTCTTCAAGAGGGGAAGGATGTTACATCCCGATTTATCTATATTGGATTTAAAGGCAATTGTTTATGATTAAACATTACAAAACATAATTAATAATGGAAATATTTTTTTTTGTGAAATTAAGGTTTTAAATTGATTTATTTGATTTATGTGATTTGTGTTCAGAATTTTTTTGTTATCATGTTTCTGTGCTTGTGTGATAGAACTAAGACAATTAATTTGGATATATGGGTCTTATGAAATTATGGAATAATTGTTATTTATCATGAATTTATCAAATAATTCTGATATCTTGACTTGGTTAATTACATTCTGTTTGTTTGCCTATGACATATGTACAACCCTCTTGGTGTAAGGGAAAGTGTCATCAGAGAGGAAGAGTTAAATATATACTATAGTAGTAGAGAAATAATCTTATAGATAGAGGTGCAATCATGAAAAATAAGGACACATGTATTGCTTTTCTTGGCATGAGTATTGACATATGGTTTGATCATTATCTAATTTACTTAGCATTATTTTGTCTTCTAGACTAGTTTACAATTGTAGGTCCATTAATTGGGACTTAGATAAGGGTCATAAATTTATATGTGACAATGTATGTACCCATTATTATAATGTATGCTCAAAATGCCTTACATTCTATCCTATAATCTAAGTGAATATTATGAAAACTCTATTGGTAAAAATTATTGTTGGCATGAGGTGAATGTAAAAAGTTGGGGGACACAAAATGTGCCATTCCTTAAAATAAATATTTTGCATAAAGGTTGAGCATTTATTTTTAAAGGGCACACTCTATTTTAAAAAAAAAATAAAGCAAGGTTGTATGGGTTATTACCAACCCTATATGGTGTATACCCTTTTTCACACAAGGCATACTCCCTTTCTTAAAAAGGGTCTATGCCCATTGCAATTACACAAAGGCAACATACCCCTTATGGGACCCCAAATGGAATACACCCTTTGTTGGATCCCAAAGGGCTGCACCCTTTGTCAAAATATAAAAAATCTCCATGCATACAAACTCTTAATTCATTTTTAAAAATAACCTTTGCTCACAATTGAAGAGAAAATAAAGCAATACATGTGTGCTATTCATCTCCACTCACTCCCAACCAAGATTACACACTCACACCATGATCCCAGGTATGTTTTTTTTTTCACCTTAAGCAAGCGTAGGGTTTGTAATGACATTTTTAATGATGTATTTATACAATAATCACAAGAAAAGAGGGTATTCAAATTAAGATTACATTTTCTTTCTGAAAGCATTGCCTAAAGAAACCCTAATATAATTATTTATTTTAATAAATTTAGACACTCGATTGCATGGACCCATTGCTTAAAGAGAAGATCCAACAAAACCCTGATGAAAACCCCCAACATTTTGACATTTCATAAGAAGAATATGAATTATATTAATAATATAATTCAAATCAAGAAGAATTGTAAATTATATCAATAGTTTACATGACTTTTCAAAACATAGTGTAGAAAATTCACTCGCTAATATATTAGAGATCATTTACAATGAAGTGGGAAATGTTGATTTCCAACTTGGTGCAATGCTACATTAAATATAGGTATTTAAATAATATTATTAAGATACACTGTCATACAAGGACATAAAAAAATAAATAACAAAATAAGAAACTTATGTTCTATATTTCATATTCCTAGAACAATCAACCCACCACTAACAAGTTATAAACACATTAACATTGATTGTTGTGTTTATGTTGAGATTGAAAAAGTATTTTAGGATAGGTGGTGGATGGTAATTGATGAGCCTCTATGCAATATTAATGAGGTTCCATTGTATTTTTTTAGAAAAATATACTCTAAGTTGTATCTACAAATAATCTTGAAGTATTTTGACATGAAGGCCACCCAAGGTAGGGGAGATGCATCCTCATTTGATATACCTAGTGTTAATTGGGACCAAAACTACCAAAACCACATATAGATAAATAAAAGGATAATGACACATACTTCCATCCTAAAAATCATGTATCATAATGCACAAATGTATACCCTTAAGGTAAATAGTAGTCTCACATAGGTTATGATTGACCATGGAATGAATACACTAAGGATTTGCACATAGGGTATAGGTGGTGGTAACATCTAATAGTGTCCCTCCTAAAATTAGTGATTCATATTGAAACATAGCTAGTAGGCATCCTAAATTTTGTACTAGACCACCTATTTAGGTTAGACATATAACTATTACATATGTAAATATGCAATCTATAGTTTATTCAACACCTTTAGATATTAGTAAACATCAATATATTACATCTGTAATTACTTCATCGCATGAGGGCACTAGTACACAAGAGTATATGCCATCTATAGTTGCTTCACCACCTATGGTCAATACATAACTATAGATGTATGATTTACATGCTTCACCATATGTATTCACACATGAAATTAATTATTTTTTGTTTATATACATGTAAAAGAGTCTATTTTGTTTATATTTTAATTTATGTTTTTTTAATTGATAAATATTTGAGTTCTTTCATATATTTTTGTATATATAATAACCAATATTTTAGGCCTCCACCTAGTTTGGAATCTATTATTAGGACTACGATTAACATTTAAGCACCACAAACTCATGTTTGGAAATTAATTAGTAAGTTTTAATTTTTCTATTTGATTGTTTGTTTTTATATATGACTTGACAAAGGCTATTATTACGTTGCTACACTAATACAATATACTGATAACATTGTAATTAATAATACAGTTTCCTACTACTGTCTATCTCTCTTTAAGTAGAATGAATAATTTAAAATTATATTAAAATGGGTTTAATTTTAACTGATTCATAATTGACATCTTTTGTTTTCTTCTTGTACAAATGATGATAGATGCTATGGTACCCCATTTGGATCATATCATCCTACGACTAACATTGTAGTTAAGTTTCAATATTTAGTATCTTTCCAACATCACCTGATTTAGAGATAGAGGTTGGTGTGAACACATAGCAAAATTGTATTTTTTAACTTCAAGTAATGATACTCTAGGTCATATTTATATTTATATGCACACATATATAACCCTACATGTTTTCAGGATCACACATTTTCACACACACACACACACACACACACACACACACACACACACACACACACACACACACACACACACACACACACACACACACACACATTACTTTGATGTTAAACTGGATTAGATGTCATTTATTTGGATTACATGGTACCTAATACAATAGTGTTGGCTACATACTTATTCTATGATTAATTATGTCATGGAATTATTATTATTATTATTATTATTATTATTATTATTATTATTATTATTATTATTATTATTATTATTATTATTATTATTATTATTATTATTCTATTGTTAATAATTTTATGATCTAGATGGATTACTGGATTATGACATATTACATTTTTTCCATATTGGTGGTTGAAAGTTGTTTATGAGCTAGGCAGGTTTGTGGAGGCCGTAATCTGAGAAAAATGTTTCCGAGCACATCTATATAACTGATAGGTATACTATTATTTGATTGTCCTTTAGACAATTAGACTTGGTCATTATCCTTTTTTTAATGCATTTGTCATATATTATCCTTGTGTATGTTTTTCTAGATGTAACTTACCAGTTCTATTGTAAGTTGTTACTTATCATTTTGGTTCATTATTCTCTATTACCTATTGTCGGATGCTACCTATCCCTATACTCACAACTCCACTCCTTATTTTGCTATATTTTTTAATTGCATTTGTTCCCTTTTGGTCCCTATTAGATCATTCTCTAGACTTATGTAATCTACCTAGACCTAAAACCTTAGGAACCTTATTATCCCCATGCCACCTTAACCCCCCCTTTGACCTTGCACTATTACATAAGGTTTATGACATTGTTTATAAACAAATATGAAATTATGGTTTGAATTAAACAAAGGTTGATATTATTAAACAAATTGACTTGGGTCGATGGTCTTCATGGAAATGAAGTAAGCCTTATTTAATAAGGTAAGTAGTGAGTGTTATGATGTTACCAATTAGTTATGTTAATCATGCATTAACCCCTTGTAACACGTCCTCCTATTGTCTATAGTGTGATTAATTGGTGAGCCTTCTAGACTCTCCATTAATGAGAAGTTGGTAGGATCTCCTTGGGATACAATGCATTTCTCACTCCTCTAGGGAAATGGATGGAAAGGTATAAGGGGAAGGTGGATGGTGAACAGAGTGTTAGTAATATGGGGAGTTTTAGATGAAAATAGTGAATTGGTTGGCCTAGTTTAATGACAAATGAGTCAGTCAGAAAGCATGACAATCTTGGGTGAGTCTTTAAGCTTTCACTCATTCTGAATTCACTTGGGTGTTTCAAGTAAGTATGTGTTTATTTTCAATTTAACTTTCTGTGTCGATATATTGGCAAAAACTTAAGGTTACACATGCAACTAAAAGTCCTTAGACTTCTAGATGCATGCTCAATCTTGTTATAATGATATGACTATATGTTTATATATATATATATATATATATATATATATATATATATATATATATATAATCTCATTGAAAATCATTAATATGCAGTGACATCATTTTAGTTCTAGTTTGGTATGAATCTATGGTTGATATCATTGTTAGACTAATTGAGACTGGGTTATTTTTATGTCTTAGTCATCTTAACTGTGTTATTCTTATATTATGGAGTAGGATGAGTCTATGTGTATGTTTCTAGTTGAATATAACATCACTACACTATTATGGACTAGGTTCTCATGTAAAAACTTCTTATTTTGTGGTTGTGTTTTTTTTTTGTATTGTGGCCATGTGTTTCTATTTTTTGGAATAATTCAAAGATCGACAGGGTGTTCCTTTATTTCTTTTAAGTTTTATTTTTGTAAAAGAATAGTTTAATTTGATTCCTATATCTATAAAGGTGCATTAATATATGGGTGTTCTCTTATGGATAAGGATAAACCCATTGCCATGTATTTATGTGGGATTTGGGGAACTGACTATATGTTTTAACAAACTATGTTATTCATTTTTATATATACCATTTCTACTCCCTGCTTACATTTGAGAATGTCTTTTGCATCTATTATCTTTGACTGTGGTAGTTTATCTATGATTATATTGATTTATTTGAGCAATATTTATTTCGGAGTGGATAATTTGTTATTAAAAGGACAATGGTATTATGATAAATATGTGGAAGTAAATCATAGTCTTAACTTGTTAATCTTTGGGTTATTTAGAGATGCGGTTATTGAGCCTTGTTTTTGTTTATATGTATTTTAGAATTCATAAATCGATTGATTTGAGGGTTTTCTATTTCAAGTATATATATATAGTTTCATTCACTTTATATTTTAATGACTGTGCCTTACGAACTTTGATTGGTGTGATATTTTAACCTAGTTTGTTTTATGACTTTTGATCAATCAATTCATTTTGGATTTATAGATGGTAACTATGTTTTGAAAATTACATATACGTATGTATGTATATATGTAATCAAACTAAGTATTTGCATGACGTGGGTGGTTGTGTTTAATTAGACTATGTTCATACTATCTTGAGAAACTATATATATATAGTTTCATTCACTTTATATTTTAATGACCGTGCCTTACGAACTTTGATTGGTGTGATATTTTAACCTAGTTTGTTTTATGACTTTTGATCAATCAATTCATTTTGGATTTATAGATGGTAATTAAGTTTTGAAAATTAGATATACGTATGTATGTATATATGTATTCAAACTAAGTATTTGCATGACTTGGGTGGTTGTGTTTAATTAGACTATGTTCATGCTATCTTCAGAAACTATATGTGTGTGTGTGTGTGTGTGTGTGTGTGTGTGTGTGTGTGTGTGTGTGTGTGTGTGTGTGTGTGTGTGTGTGTGTGTGTGTGTGTGTGTGTGTTGCTAGGCATTTAAGTATGACTTGAACCTTTGTTTTCACTAGTATGGGGTCATAACCTAGTTATGTGTTATTCGTTGACATTTTGTTGATGAATCCATCCTTATGATGTCTAATTTACTATGTCAAACTTAATGATTATTCCATGTTACGTTATGAGGAGTAGAAATTAAATTAGATTTTATTTAAGTTGGTTGAGTCAGATTGATTATTATAGTTTCTATTATAATTTTAAATATGGTTTTGGCTTTTTCTTTCATGATTGGAATATGTATAAATCCATTCTTGGACTAGACTAGAATAGTTATAGGTATACATTTGAGGGATCAAATGTTTAAGGATTGATCAGTATATTAGATGGGCCTAAGAAGGATAGATTTAGAAGATATATAATGGATTAATATTTAATACGCTCTATATCATTTGACGGCCTGAATTAACCATCCTCACCCTTAACCTACACCTCAATGTTTTAAGTATTCCTATCTTTCCTCAGAATGAATATATATTTTTGTATGTGTCTTGTGTGGTCATGTCTTTATCTAGCATTTGATGTGCTCAAAATACATTACCTATTCCCAATTATTGCAAACATCAACCTGCTAATGGTTGGGGTTGTAAGAGTCACTGATGGGGGTATTATAGGGTTACTAGGTGAGCTTATCCTAATCAGTTGGTTCATGATCAACTCCTTTAAACATCACGTGGAAAATGGTAAAATATGTGTTTATTAATTTCATTTTATTAATTTATTAATTTTAATTTGATTAATGATATTGTTGCCTACTAACAAACATGGTGAATAGAAGCTAGAAATGAATTATCAAAAGGATAAATTAAATTAGGTTGAAGCTTTATATAGGTACCTTGAATTGACATTATTTAATCTTATCCCTTATGATTATAGTGCATTAGAATCATTTGATTATATTCTAACTTATATGATCTAAAGATGGGTTTAGATGACATTTTTTTAAATCATTAAACTAACTCTCTCAGTTTTATTAATCTAGTACAAAATTGATGTGGTACTACTAGATTCATGTTAGAAGTAAATAACTTAATTATATTCCTTCTATTTTTTGAGGAGAATTAATTAGAAGGCTATGATGGATCTATTTTTCAAAAGTAAATCCATTTTAAAAATATATACATTAGGTTATTATGAGAATTAATGTTATTTCAGATATTGCTTCATGAATGTCTAAAATGAATAAATGGTTTCTAATAGATGGTTACAACTGTTTATTTCAAAATGAATATGAATTAACAGAAGTGTTTCAATGTTATTGATATACATATTCTTATCATAGTCACTTGGATTTATAATAAATAAAGGCACATAATATTCCTAAGATAGATTGATACTCTTATCTATAATTATATAACTATATTAGAAGTATCTAACACTTACAACAATGCATAAAGATGGACTATAAGAGAAATGAAATAAAAACTTCCTGCACTTCAGATCTAATGGTTGCATGTAAGGTATTTTTCCATTATATATCATCATTTCTCCAATTGATACATTTGATTATGAAAGCTAATAGTAATTCATAAAGAGGCATAGGATCGAATAAAATTGAAATGCAATAATCATGTACAATACTTTCCTTATATACTTAATTGAATAAATTTTGTAAAACTAAAGTGTAAGTCTTAAAAAATTATTACTTATCTTTTCATGTTAAATTAACAAGAAATTTATATCTATGTTATTCTTCCCTTGAGCTAAACTTACTGGCAGGTTGCCACGACTTCCAGTAAAAGGTTTATAAGAGTTCTTTGAGTGAAACCTTTTATCTTGGTTCTACTCATCTAAAAACTTGAATAACCCTGCTTCAATGGTTTCTTGGGCTACTTGAAGTTAAAAAATTGTAAAATTTCCTTATGATGAAGCTTTTATTTGGGTTTCACTCATCTTGCCACTTGAATAAATTATGTTGCTTAAATTTTTTAATCCTGCATGCTGAAATGAATTGATATCACCTTGATATTCATTTGGAAAATAATGCATGGAATAAGGAATGATATTTCATAATGAGTGTCTAATTTTATTATTAATTACATAAAGAAAATATTATTTAATTACATGAATGTTTTACACTCTTTTATATAGCATTGGTTGTGCCAATTAAGATTAGTTTAATAGACTATAGATTGGCATTGATAAACATCCATGTTTGATATGAATGTTGAACATTCAAGTGCAATGAAATTAAAGGCTATAAGGTGTTGTAACCCAATTGGTAGCACTCAAAAATGATGTATTAAATCTATTTACTTTATTCTTTATAAATTCTAAATAGAGGATTAGGAATCTGCACATATGGAATTAATGTTGTTTGCTGATTTTTGAATGCTTATGTATTATAAGGATTGAATATTGATTTTATTACTTAACCTAACCAATAAACTAAGAATCTTAATTTAAACATTCTCATATAATCCCTTTATTTAACTTAACCATCCTCTCATGGGGTTGAAACCCACCGAGGAGAATGAGGCATTTATCTAGGGTTAAAGACCTAGAAACGGCCCTATGAGGGTATAGTGAGTACCACTTATGGCATTTGAGACATAATAGTGTATGCATATACCGATCCATCTTGAATCCCATAATCTATCTAATCAATAACTAGTTTCACCATTGTGCCTTTTGTATGTACTTACCTCTAGTGAATTACCTCAACTTCCCCTCTTTTGGTTCCAATCACATAATGTGTAGTTTGTTAACATTTCATTACATTACAAAGTAGGTCTAACACGTATCCAAAGTGTACTCTGATAAAATATTCCAATTTTTTTTAGCATTTGTTTCACATGTATGTTCCATAGGATTCACCCTCACTTATATATTAAAGGTCATACATCCCTAGAAAGCCATTTAGATGGCATGTGGTGAGTCCAAAATCACCTTTTTGTAAAATTTTGTGCTTGGTAACTTTATAATTTTTAATATATCATTTAATTCATTATTTTTCATGTTGTATATATACAATAGGTTTTTGAGGTTTTGTCATAGAAATCTTGACCTTAAAAGGTTGAGAACAGAGTCTCTCCCCATAATGAGACATCCAACACCCCAGGTTCTAAATCTATGATGATGAGGAATAATTTATTTGGTGTCACTGAGTAGTGGGAAAGATATTTTTAGTATTAAGGGTCATTTTTGGCACAATGTATTTTGTACATGATGATATGGATAGTTTTTAATGCTTAATAGGACTATATTGTATGCTTATATGACTAACTTTGTATGCCTATATGGATAATTTTTTTATATCTATATGGTCTATATTTTATGTTGATATGGCACATTTTGTATGTCATTATGACATAATTTTGACACACATACAAACTATCTAACATATGTGTAGAAATTTTACACTATTAATTTATGTATATATATTTACTTCTTATATATGTCATTATTATTTGTTTTTGTAGTTCTTTTACATTATCCTTATTGATTTTATTCATAATATGATAAATTTGAAATGCAATTTAAAACCATATAGATGAATTACAATCATAATGTAGGAAATTAAGATCAAAATATAGGCAATTAAGATCACAATGTAAGTAATTAATATATAATTACATTTAATCAAAGAAAACACCACTCAATGGATATTGTAATTTATAAAGTAATATTTTTTTGTTAAAATATATATCTAAGAATTTTGAAAAGCCGTAATGTTCCTTTTCTTTTTAATATTGAAAAACATATGTCCTATGGTTTCACCACGTTAATTTGATTTCAAGGTGGGTGAGTTGTTAAGGATGACTATGGGGATAAAACCTATATCCAAAAGATTTTAAAAATTAAAAATTTTATTTTATTTTTATTTTTATTTTTAGTAAACATATATTATATGGATGTACCATGTTGCTTTGATTTAGAGGTGGAGGAGTTAGAAAATTAAAGACAAAGCACTTGCTATGTAGCACTCTAATTTTAAATCATAATTTAATGTAATATACAATTAATAAATGAGTTGGTATAGTGAAAATGAGTTTGGTAAGAAGAAAACAATTTGTGCAGTGAACTATAATGTTATGAATTTGACATAGTGATATAGATTACAAAAATGATACCATTATGTGATAAAATTATAGAAAAAAAAGTGTGGATAGTAGTAAAAGCTTTACGTTATTCATATGGCTTATAGATCTTCACTTAATAATAAAATTTCATATACCTTATTTAGAGTGTGTGATTTTTAGAGTGTTTGAGGAACATCGTTGAAGGAAAAAAAATGATGAGGTTATGTGAATAACAAACTTATTTCCATATGGATATCACACATAATTTTTGACACAAAAACATGTTCTCTTTATTGAAGAATCATACAAAATTATATAAATTTAAAATCTCTTTCTCATATACACACACACCTTTAACCTTACTGATTATGAAGATGACATTAAACCGAGTCTAAAAATTCCTTATATATGCATGGATAAATGTAATATTTACCTAATCATCTCTTTTTCATGCCCCAGAGTTGAAACTTACAACCGTTTAGGTGCATTCCCAAAGAAAATATTGTCATTCTTAAGTGAAAGATGATATTAAACTTAGGCAGGCATTGCAAGTGAACTATGTCGGGTAAAGATGAACCATCAAATTTTATATTTTCATGAGTGAGTCCTATAAGTACCGCAAAGACGACTCTCTTCCACTCACAATGATGGGTAAATAGTGAGACATTTTCACGCATAGCCAAATCTTTATTTAGGGGCCAACTGTTAGTAAGTAAAATATGTATCTTATAGATCATGTGCATAATCAATGAAAATTATTTGAAAACACATTTTAATGGGAATATAAATTCAAAATTGGCATTATTTTTCTCTTCGATGGGCTTAAAAATCAAAACTTAAAGTCATCTAGGTGCATCCCCAAAGAGAATCTTGTAATTCTTAAGGAAAAAATAGATAAAAAATGTGGGGTAGGCATTGAAAGTGTACCATGATGTGTAGAGACAACCTATTAGATTATAAAATTACATGGGTAATTACTCTAAGGAATCCATATATGATTCTATGCAACTTATAATGATTGAGAAACATTGACACATTTTCTTTCACAACCAAATATCACTTTAAGGACAAAATGTTGGTTAGTAGAAAGTGTATATTTTGACTCATGTGTCCAATAAAGAAACTATAATCATAGACATGTTAAAATGGTTATATAAATTAAATATTTTTATTTTTATTCTCTCTAATAGGGCTTGGAGTAAAATTTTTTAGCTAATTGGGTGGATCTTGGAAGATAATTTTGTTAATCTTAAGGACAAAAATGAAATGAACTTTAGATAGTTGTTTTAGGAAAAATGTGAGGAGTAGAGAGAAACCATTAAGATTTTAATTATACCATAAAATCCTTTTATATCTCTCTATAGTATTATATATCACTCATGATGGTTGAGAAATGGTGGCACATTTTCTCTTGTAGCCAAATTTAGATTTAGGGACCAAAAATTAGTCAATAAAAAAGTGAATCTTTTGAATCATGCACCCAATTTATGAAACCTATTCATGGATAGATATAAATGGGTGTATAAACATAATATTGACATTTCTCTTCCTATATAAATGAACAACATTAGTATGTAAAATATTTATATTGTGAATCTTTATATAGGGGCCAAACATTAGTATGTAAAATATGTATCTTGTGAATCATGCGCATAATCAATGAAACATCTTTGAAAAAACATTTGAATTGTAATACAAATGAAATATTAGCCTTTTTATACTCTTTATTGGGCTCAAAAATCAAAAGTTAAATTCATCTATGTGCATTCCCAAAGAGAATCTTGTCATTCTTGAGGGAAAAATAGATTTAAAAATGTTGGGCATGCATTGTAAGTGTACCATGGTGTGTAGAGACAAACTAATAGATTATAAAATTACATGTGTAAGTACTATAAGGAATCCATATATGACTTTATGCAACTGATAAATATTGAGGAACACTGACACATTTCCTCTCACAACCAAATATCACTTTATGGACAAAATGTTGATTAGTAGAATATGTATATTTTGACTCATGTGCCCATTTAAGAAACTATAATCATGGAAATGTTCAAATGGTCATATAAATCAAATATTTGTATTTTTATGCTATCTATTAGGCTTTTGAGTCAAAACTTGTAGCTTATTGGGTGCATCTTTGAAGATAATTTTATTATTCTTAAGGGCAAAAATTAAGTGAACTTTAGATAGATGTTCTAGGAAAAATGTGAGGAGTAGAGAGAAAAAATTAAGTTTTTAATTATAAAATAAACCCTTTTGATATATCTATATAGGATTATCTATCACTCTTGATGGTTGAGAAATGGTGGTATGTTTTCTCTTATATCCAAATTTAGATTTAGGGAACAAATGTTAGTCAATAGAAAGTGAATCTTTTGAATCGTGCATCAAATTTATAAAACCTATTCATGGATAGATCTACATGGTTGTATAAACATAATATTGATATTTTTATTCCTTATTTCATACCCTATAATCAAAACATGTAGCTGTTCAGGTGTATTCTCGAAGAGAATCTTGTCATTTTTAAGGGGAAAAAAGGAATGAACTTTGGCTATGCATTATAGGTAAACTGTGAGGGGTAGAAGTGAACCATCAACTCATATAGTTGCATGATATATTCCTCTAAGGACCCTTAACATGATTATATACTAATTGTGATGATGGAGATACAATGTCACATTTTCTCTTGCAAACAAATGTATCTTTAGGGATAAAAAGTTAGTGATTAGGATGCATATCATTTTATTTTCATTCCAAATCAAATAATCATTTTCTTATAAATGTTTTTATGGGTGTATAAATGAAATATTATCACATGCATACCCTTTTTAGGCCCCAAATTCAAAACTCTATGGTTATATATAAAATATTAGCTCGTATAGCTGCATGAGATAATAATATAAGGACCCATGATAGAATTATCTTCCACTCATGAAATTAAAAAATGGTAACATATATTTTCTCACAACCAAATTTAGATTTAATAACCAAAATTTGGTCAATAGACATGAATATTTTAGCTCGTGAACCCCATCGATGAACTATCTTCAAGGAAACATCAAAATAATTGTATAAACATAATATTATCCTCTGTCTTCCCTCTGTTTGATCACAAAGTCAAAACTTGAAGCTAACTGGGTGTAACCCCAAAGATAATCATTTTGTTCTTAAGTGAAAAATGGGAGCAAACTATGGGTGCATGTTGAAGGTGTAAAATGGGGGTATATAAAAATTATCATCTTGTATAGTTGTAAAAGTGATTTAAATAAGGATTCATTAGATCATTATCTACCAATCATGATGAAGCAAAAAAGGCAACACATTTTCTCATATATCCAAACATAGATTTAGGGACCAAACATTAGTCAGTAGTATGCATATCATTTGACTTGCGCACCATTCAAAGAAGATTATTTGAAAACATATATGTATGGGTGTATAAATTTTATATTGGCCTTTGTCTTCCCTCCATCAGGCCATGGAGTGAAAAATTATAGCTCAGAAAGTATATCCCCAAAGATAATATTGTCATTCTTAAGGGAAAAAATAAAATGAATTTTGGGTAGGTATTGCAGGAAAATTATGATGGGTAGAGGCAAATCATCAAATTGTACACTTGAACATGAAATTCCTATGATGATATCTTGTAGTTTTCTCTTCCACTCATGATAATGTAAAAGTAGTGATGTATTTTCCCTCCCAACCAAATGTAGCTTTATGGACTAGAATTTGGTCATTAGAACACGTCTTTTGGCCTGAGTAATGAATTAGTGAATTTTATTCATGAACATATCTATATGGTAATTTAAATGAACTATTTACTTTTTTACACCATTTTTAGGCCTTATAGTAGAAACATAATCTTTTTTTCTAAGGGAAAAAATTAAAAGAACTTTGGTTAGAAGTTTTAGGTGAACAATGAGGGTTAAAGATGAAACATTCATTCATATAGTTGTATGGGAAATTTATATAAGAACCCAATAAATGATTCTCTTCCACTCACATGGATGGATAAACAATGAGATTTTTTATCTCAATGATAAATATTGATTTGGGGACCAAAATATGGTCTGTAGAATGCATATCTTTTGACTCGTGTACCCAGTCAATGAACCATCTTCACATACACATATATATGGGTTTATAAACATAATATTGGAAATTTTAAAATTATTTACAAGGCATTGATTTTAAAATTTTCATCCATTTAGTTTCATCCCTAAATATAATCTTGTTATTAGTAATGGAAAAAACTAAAATAACTATGTGTAATCGTTCTAGGTGAACCATCATGGGAAGAGATAAACTATTAGCTCATATAGTTTCATATTAAATTCATATTTTCACCCCATAAAGGATTGTTTTCCACTCATAAGGATGAATTTTTTTTTGAAACATTCATCTAGTATCTAAATCTTGCTTTAGGGATGAAAATTTGGTAAGTAGAACACATTTATTGACTCACATGCCTAATCAATGAATCATCTTCATTGACACATATAAAATGGCATATAAATGAAATGTTGCCTTTTCAACCTATTCTTTGGGACCCATAGTATGAAATGGTATGTAGTTTGGTGCATCCATAAATAAAATCTTGTATTTCTTAGGCATAAAAACTAAACAAACTTTGCACAACCATTGTAGGCAAACTGTGAGGGGTAGATAAAAATGTCATCTCATAAATTTTCACGAGAAATTATTATAATGAATCCCTATAGGATTATTTTCCATTAATAATGATAGATAAATGGATGCATGTTATTTTCTAACATTTTTTATAGATTGGATGTCAAATGTCATCTATGCAAGCTGAAATGAGTTGTCAAGGAAGATATTAATGTTTGAAGTGCTAAAATACAAAATTAGGAAAAACCTAAAAGCATCTCCAAAGATCATCAATAGCTTTGGAGACCTATATAAATCATCTCAAAATTTATTTAGTGTATCGTGAGATATATAGACTAGTGATCGAGGAGCATCTAAGGCATACAAGCAAACCTATATACACCAAAAACAAATACTGTGCTTTTGTGTTAGTTATTTTTTTTTGGCATATGAAGATAAAAGACTAAAATGGATAGGTTATGGTAAAACAACAAAATGGTCATCAAGAACATATTTCATCTTAATATAATTACATATTTGGATTCCGCTTGAAAATTATGCAAGTTCATAAAATATAGTCATCTTGATTTGAATCCGTATGTAAAATTTATGAGTGTTTAAAGTTGGCTCTACATATGCACAATCTAGCCTAAAATATGCATAGTCTGGCTCTAAAAAGCATAGTTTGGGTTTGAATATTCTTAGAATTTTATTTGGAGATGCCTAAAATATATTTTTGATATGGAATACCAAATAAATAGAGAATAATTTTGGATAAGTTTTATAGTCATTATATATATATAAATTCTATAATAAAAATTTCAAAAAATAGACATCATCAAGAATCAACTCTTAAAATCTGCAAAATGGAAACAAAGAGCTCCATAGATGATTTCAACTTATTTTTAAAAATTATTTCTATGAAGTTTATTTATAGTATTTCTAAAGAAGGCAAGATGTTTATAGTATCTAAACTACTACAAATATCTGAAACATCAATTTTTTTGGAAGAAAACCAAAGTTGCTAATATTATATTGATTTTATCCAACAAAATAAGAATTTGTTAGAAATCAAAACACACACTAGATTTTCTCTAAGAGTCTATAATATTGTGGATTTATGAATCTAGCATTTCCCATGATTTTCTCCTTGAATAATGAGGATTGTTATTATTTTTAAAACAATGAAAGAATAAAATTTGTTATATTGTTATTCTAGAATAAGAATAATTTCAAAATTATTTTTTAGGTTGTCAACCTAGAATAATTATTAGCTGTAAACTAATTTGTTATAATGTTAATATTAAGAAATTAGTTGTAAAATTATTTTTTATGGTGTTAAGATTAAAAATCATTTGCAAAATGATTTATGAAGTTATTTTTGAAAATAAAAATTATTGAAATAATTATATTATAAATACAACCTTATCATTCATAGTTGGTAGAAGAGGAACAATTGTAAATTTGGAATAAAACTAGATTGAATAAAGAATTTGAGCATTTATAAAGTTTTATATTTTTAATCATTTTTCTAAACAGAGAGTAAGGGTTCACTCAACTTAAGGAAAAATGCTAGTTTTTAATTTTTTAGATTAAATTTATTTATGTTTTATTTTTATTTTCAAATATTTATTTCATTATTATATTATCATATAACATGAAAATTATTTGGATCTATAGACTAACAATTATTTAGTTTCCTTTCATGTAATATGTGTTTCAATTATTGCAATTTCAATTCTACAAGTGTGTTTACTTTCTTGTAAGTGTTATGCAATTTTAATTTATACAAGTGTGTTGTTAAGAAAATAACTATTACCTGAATGAATTATTTTCCTTATTTCATGTAGCTCTTAAACACCAACCTTGGTTTTATATGACATTAACTGAATTTAGTTGATTAAATGAAGAGAATTGACAACCCTCATTAGACAAACTATCTTAATAGACACATTTAGAAAATTTTATAAACATAATATTGGCCCTTTTCCACCCTTTATCTATCCCTAGAGTCAAATGTGCATCCAACCAAAAGTATCTTTGAATCGAATCTTATTGTTCTTAAAAGAAAAAATTTGAAATAACTTTATGCAATCATTTCAGGTGAGTCATAATGGGAAGAGACAAATTGTCAGTGCTAAAATTTCACATGAAAACTATATACAGACCCCATTGAGGATTATCTACCACTCATAATGATGAAGAAGAAATGGATAAATATTTTATCTCAAAGCTAAATCTCACTTTAGGGATTAAAATTCTATTAGTAGAAAAAATATATTTTTAATTGCATTCCTAATCAATGAAATTTCTTCACAAAAACATTTAGAAGGGTGTATAAATTTAATATTGGCCTTTTTCCCCATTATTTGGACCCTAGAGTTTAAACTTACAACTAGTTATGTAAAATATTGAATAAAATATTGTTGTTCTTAAGGGTAAAAATAGAACAAACTTTGCACAGTTGTTGTAGGAAAATTGTGAGGGATAGAGATAAATTATCATCTCATAAAATTTTGTAATTAAGTATTCTAATGAATTCCTATAGGAATATTTTATATTAACAATGATAAATAAATGGCTATACATTTTCTCTCGCATCTAAATATCACTTTAGGGGCCAAAATTTTTCAGTGTAACACACATCTTTGGACTCACATGCCCAATCAAGGAAAATATTCACATATTTATTAATACAAGAATATAATAAAATATTAGCCTTCCTC